>JAAAKL020017837.1:0-10460 GCA_010016065.2 Carybdea cf. marsupialis auct. non (Linnaeus, 1758)
AGCAACCTTATTTTTGTTTCACTGTTAGCTTCATCAGTGCCATTTCATTGATATAAGTACTCAGACATGAACTCAATAAACCTGACCCTGTTGCCTGAGTACTTATATCTTATATCAGCAAGATCTACTATAGGAATTCATTCATAGAATTCAGCCGACTCTGGTCTAGTTACTGCCATAGGATATTGTGATCCCTTTTTTATATAATATATTTACTGGCAAAGTGCAGAACCTTAACAGCAACTTGTATCATGCCTTCCTGTCATGCCACACTGCACCACCAATCTCACAATAATCTTTATCAGTATAAATCACTTTACAGTTAACTCAAAGCAAAAGCTATTCTCTATGTGTGTATACCAAAAGACTGGCTACTAAGTGAAAGTATGAACTATAACTTACTATCTACTCTGGATATTACTAATGTATTTTATCATACTTTATTAACTGGTACAAAAGATAAAAGCTTCTAGTAAGCGGATGATATATTAAGTGTTGCCTTCACTGATGACTGATGAAAGTCACCACCAGCACACAAAGTGAAACTTCCAAGTTACTAATTAATATTCAGTTCATGGGGCTGGCATGATGGCTTTTTGAATTCTAAAATTTATACGGCAAATTTCAAAACACAGTAAATTCAAGGGCTACAAATGATAGTGCTTAACCCTAGCCAACCTGTATTCTCAAGTGCTCGTCCATTGACAAGCAAAAGATCTTGATTCTATTTTGCATAAAAGTCACTAAAGCATAAAAAGGCATAGGCCTATATACCTTTGCACAGAATCATTGTACTCATTCTGTAAAAATAAAGATAAAGTTGCTTTGAATTCTCTATTTGTATTTTTGTTCCTTGGGGTTATCCAGCCATGTGCTGCCTTTTCCTATGAAAAGAAAAATAAATTTTATAATTCTATATACTAGGAATTGCTGAAAGTAATTATTACATATTCTATCTATTAATAATCATTATCATCACAATTATCAGTACTGGCATCATCTTATTCCAATTCGGAGGAGGTTACTGGAATCCTTGTCTTCCATAAATAGCAATGGAGGTAAAAACCCTAAGAAAAAGATACTGCTGTAACTCATTCCATATTCAAAACATCTCTGTTATGATGAACACATGTTAGCACCAGCTGTCTAGGGCATCAGGGTAATCAAGGACCCTACAAGTATTTAGAAGTTATGAAAGCACTATTTCCAAGCACTGTACCTAAAATGGTTTAATTCACTTTGATACTTCAATGACACAAATTGAGTTGTCATCGATCTAAATAACCTTTTGAGTATAACAATATAAGCAATATAAGCAATATATACAATATAAGCAATAAAATACAAGATAGGTAATTCCTGCTTGAAATTAGCTGATTTAAAAGAAAAATCCATGTCTGATGTAAAATTATACTCCACAATAGCTACAGAGTACAGGAATTCCAATGACACAGAGATATACTGTATCATTACAAAGGTACAAATAGAAAATACTAGCCATAGCCTCTAAGAGAAGAATCCACTGAATAAGAGATACTGATGCTACCATTTTACTCTGCAATGTCATGGAGGGAATAACAAGGTAAACATTACACAATTATCAGGACAAAAAATTGAGATTGTTTTATCAGAGTAATCTTTGGCCCTAATGCTTTCAGCTTAATGATAATAATAATAATAATGAAAATCATGCCAATAAGGTATTAAATTAAGAAATATTAAATCCTCAAGGATACTTAGCACTTTTAGGTCATTTTCACATAGGAAGGGAATTTGGAGGGTAGGTTTTTACTGTAGAGATTTTTACAACATGAATTTTTCCTTAGGGATTTTTCATATGGTAATGTTTTCTTTGGTAATTTTTCATGTTGACTTTTTTCCTTAGTTTTATTAAATTCTTTATAGATTTTCACTGCATATACAAAAATCTACTCCTTTCCTCCATTTCTGTTGCCCAGCATCATCTTTTTGGCTAAGATAAAACCTACTACATTCCTTCAGAGCAGGCTTCCACTTCAAACTCCAGAGCTACTTTTGAAGCATCATCTACACCTCTTGCTCAATTTGTATATCCAAATCATCACATTACACTTAGGATTCCTCATGCTGTTTATGATTGTGTCCTTCAAACCTAGTTTATCCATAGGCTCTTCTGATCAATCAGCTTCACACCAGATGTATGTCTCAAGATTAGGCCTACTCCTTTTCATTCTTCTTGTTGTCAACACAGAATCCCAATACACAACAAAGATTCATAATTCTTGAGGAAAAAGCTATGCCATCCTTATCAATACTGCCAGTATAGTATTAGCATTCCTGTATCAAAAGCCATAATAATGTTCATAACATCAGATCATCGCACTTAGAAAGGACAAAACATTGAAATGATTTTGTTCAAGTATTTTGTGTGTAGTAAGTGCAATGATCTCATGTTACGATTGTTATTATGGCTTTAAGGTTAAAAATTGGTTTTGGTACCAAAACAACATACTTGATCCTTCCATTCAAAAAGCTTAACAAGCAACACGACTGACAGAGTCAGATGCCCTACATCCTGTCCATAGGACACCTATTACCCTATTAATAATAGCCTTTCAGGCCTTCAAAAGTATGGGTGGTTCATAGAGCTGTCTTTCACTTGTAGAATATGAATAAACTAGCATAAGAGTCTATTTCATTGTGCTTGAAGGAAGAGCTTGAGAATGATCTCATTCAAAATTATAGCAATCCCAGAAGAGAGGAACGGCTACCACAGATGGGTGGTATCAAGAGACCTATGCAACCAGGAGTTCCATTTGACCTGAGCAATATGAAGAAGAAGGAGGTGAACAACTTCATTAGATGACTAGAGCCAAGAGTGCTCCAGGGAACGATGGGATAAGTTACAAGACCTACAAGAGACGTCTAAAACTTAGATATCAGAAAGAAGGACGTAGTTGAGAGGTGGTGTATGGCTGAAGGGACTTACTTGCCCAAAGAAGAAAAGTCGAATAAGGTTGGGCAGTTCAGACCAATTTTCCAATAACAAGGAAAGTATTACCATTTACAATATCATTAATGTGCCCTGACGTTTCAGGTCTGCTCACAGTTCACTGTGACCCATAGGCAACATTTTATTGCTAAAACGTCAGTGGCGAGACTCTGTTATTTGATATCAAATGCATCAATAAAATTAAATAGGAATCTTTGAAGGATCGTCTTTTCCGCCTAATATATAAAGTATAAAACTGTAGAGCAGTTACCGTTATATGCATGTACATGTACATAGTATAGTTATGTACGATGGCTGACAGTGGGAACTTGTCGACGGCGATTTTATGAACCCAATGAGACAATAGTGGAGTTTTCCGATGATAGACCAACAGATAAAGAGGCAGTTGAGAGACTAAAAATAGTAAAAGCTGTAGTTGCGTACATGCCGGACATGTTCAGCATGCTAAATAAATCCACAAGCGAATGAAAAGAGCGAAAATGATTATGTCAAAGTGTAAAAATGTAAACAATGCTTTTACAAAATATTTAACTAGTAATAAGTTAACTTATTCAAGTGAAGCATAGGCCGCTCGGAACTAAGCCTATTCCAAATCTAACAAGATATGAGGTCTCTCCCGCAGATCTCTCCAAATACGCGAGTAATCTTGAGAAAGGAGCGCTTTGGGGAATGGCTTGCCTTGGGCATTTCTGCGATCTTCGTACAAAATTGCAGTCATCCCTCATTGATCTGAGAAAAGATCACTAATCGATAGCATCATTCTCACAGGGTAAGTAACGTATGCTTCCTACTTCTCACCCAAAGGAGTTCATTTCCTTTCTTCAATAACTCTGCAACTTCTCCCAAGATATCCTCATGATGTTCCCATATTGCAAGATCTCTTCTGCCATATCTTGTTCCTCTCTCCATATTTATAATATACCGGTAGTCTACCCCATCGATCTGATATCATGTAACGTTATAAAACACTCGATGGACCAACCCATTACCTCCTTTGTTTTTCTACATTTTACTCGTAGCAGAGAAGAGGCTGCTATAACATAATACCTTCGGTCATGCATGAATGACACATGTCTGTTTCGGTGTTGAGTGCAGACTGTTCTGCTCATGGAGGAATTAGGCGTAATAAATGTCCATCTACTGGATCTACCACAAAAGTGGATACATGTTTGGGGAGTCCTTGACCTGATGGGGGGGGGGGGGGCATTGGCTATGTGTTGATGGTTGCAGCACACTTTTTATACGCCAAATTTCCTGATAGTTCTCCTTGTAATTCAAAATTGAAGATACCCTTGTCCAGAGAGTTTCCTAAGTTTCAAGTTGACGGAGTTTGCACTGTTGTGACAAGTACATTTTTCTAGGTGCCCCTGACACTTACCTATACCGGATCTGCCCCAAAAATGGAAACATTTGGTCGTCGGTCCAGAGAGAGCCATGGGCTGTATACTTTTACTAAGGGACCTTGATGTGCCCATTTTAAGGGCCACAAAGTGCTATCAGGGGTTAAGTACTCTGGATGAACCATCAACTCCACAAATCGTCATGCCAAAAATCAAGGCCATACTGCATCCATTGGCTAGGTAAATTTTTGTCATTGTTTCGTTTTACTGAATTTGATAAATTGGTGACAGAGCTCCAAAAATATCATGGCTTCCTGTCACCAATAGCATTATTATTTTAATTAGGCCTATGTATTAGCGTTCATTAGTAGGCTCTTTAGATGAAGACCTTAAAACACTAATACGTACTGTATTTTTAAAAGGCTACGACCATGTGCCTAAGCTTTGGTCAAGGGATTTAATTTTTACATTGACTAAATGGTATCAAGGTAGACAAATGGTGTACAGTTAGAAAACTGAGCACAGTTAAGCCTTTATTGCAATTCAGAGTATGTAAACAATGCCTTGCTTAATGGCAGCATTTGCATTATGTAAATAAGAATCTACAAAGTTCCTGCTTCAATGACACAATGCCTCTATGAACTTGATACTGTTTGTGATTCGTCTTATTCTTCTCCGATAATACATAGGCCTATAGACGATTTCTGTTGAGATAGCAATGGCTTCCGGTCGCTAGAAACATTGCACATATTTGCTTACATTTGCAGTACAAGCAAATGATTTAAAATGCTGAACTGGATTTCATATTGAAAATTTGCAGGATGTTTCTCTACTTCGATCGTTTATAAAAAGTAAAGATCATCGAAAAGAGTTCATGTGTGTTCCAATTTGGTGCACATAACAGGTCATACACCAATTTGTATACACAGAATTTACTGTAGGAAACTGTAGGCAGAACCGTAATTGTGTAGATGCCATCGACATAAAAGCTCTTGAACTAAATATATACTGTAGTAACTATACTTTCACTTTCCTTATAGAAGTGATCTCCACTGATATCATGACTGCGTTTCCCTTCCCGTGCGTTTTCAAATTGCAAGTTTAGCAATGAAAGCAAAGCTTACGCATGTGCTATAGCGAATTATCTGCAGAAACTGAAAGCATAACTCTACTTTCACAAGGACTTGGCCAATTATCTCTGTTTGGGGGTCGTCCACTAAATTTAGAGTAATACTATGTATTTAGGGTAATTCGTCACAAATGTTTCTGAGGAGACATTTGTAAAACCAGAGGGAGAAGTGCACCAAGACGCCCAAGCTGGCTACGTCGTTCTAGTTCCATATTCGTTTATTAGAAATACTAACCAAACGAGCAAAAATTCAACCGAATAGATGTACAATACACCCTAAATAAGTGTATTTTAATGTTATGGTGACACTGTTACTAGAGACAATTCTCTCACAATGTAGGTTTGTGTTCGTTGTAATTAGTTGTTAGGCTGCGTTTGGTTCCACGTCCTGTAGGTGAATTCAAAAGGTTACATTTTCTCTATTACATAAGAAGCGTCTTGGTAGACTACATAAATGACTTGGCTCCCCCAGTCTGACAATCTTACAGGCAAAATCTTCGTCGAAATTTCTCCTTGACAAAATGACGGCAGAAGTACGAATACTCCTTGGCTCTCTATTTCATCCAGCATGAGAGCAAAAAAGGCAAAGAAAGAACTGCTACTCTCAGCTCTCACTCTTCTGCAATATAAATTGGAGTTACAAGAAAATTCTTCGAAACGACTGTAATTTAGTACATCTACTTGATTCTCTTAATTTTCCAGACATTTAGCCTTGAATACTGCTTTCTATTACCTACTTACATTTGCAGCATAACATCAAATTTAATTGATACTTGCCCACCATCCTCATTCTCATTATTCATGAAAATGACGTCACTGACGATCACATGCTCATAGCTCCATTTTAAATAACTCTGAATGTCAGATCTTTACTTATGATACACTAAGTTGTACTAAGTAATCCGAATGGTCTTAAATGATCGATTTTGATTCTTCTACGTATTGTCTGGCTGCGATAGAAAGTATATTTTCATCTTTTAGAAGAAGGGCTAGGCCGGAGAAGGAACGGTACGATATGTTGTAAAGGAATTGTATTAATTTTCAAAAGATTATTAGACAAGCCTTCCCATATTTTCCTAGGGACTTTCTAAGACTCTTTTGGAGATATACGATTTTTGCGTCTGTGAGTGTCAGTCGTGCCCAGTCAAATTTAAATTATACCCCTGAATTTCTAGCTATTAGCACGCCCAACGCATTTCATACTCGAAAATTCCATGTAAATGCTTATTTGTCTTATGACCAACATAAGTCCAGTTGTCCTGTTGGAACAACAACCAGCCTCTATATGACTTCATCTCTTGAAAGTTCCAACTCTTGTGTAGACGAGCCTCAAGAATGTTTAGCTCTCTGTAATTCTTCTTTTTGGAGGCAGGCCTATTAAAATCACTATTCCTCCCTAAAATGCCCAGAGAAAATTGACCATCATATATATGACAGGCCGTATGGTAGTCCTTCCCTCGTCAAGTCACACGATTCAGAGGATGCGTAGAGCTGGATATCGATGTCCATTGATGAAGGATGAGATGAAGCTTCTGAGATGACAAGAGAATAGTGTATATCATCATCGTTATTTCCCTATCTCAGAAGAGCGCACGCCTCGATTATGTGAGCCAAGGTTTCGAGCTCAGAATTTTCTATCTTTCTAGCTTATGCTCAAAACTGATAATTTGAAATCCTTCTTCTCGAGATTGTATGACCGTAGACAATGCAACTGGGAAACTGCTGAAGCATTAAAACTGTAAGAGGGCATTTGCAATATCTGGCAATTAGATTTGTGGATACGTGAATGAGATCAGGTACAAAGCTAAGGGGGCACGGGGATAGTCTCCTCGGCTTTCCTCTACAGGAACCTCTGTACCAAAGTACACTACTAACAGAAATAACTAAAAATTAGGTCGAAGGCCATCCTCCCACAGGCAGAATTACCTGGATCCATGGGTGAATGGAAAACAGCTTTTGATATCAAATTATAGAAATATAGTTCATTTTTAGCGTGCCCTCCCTGAAATCTAGTACGCAGAATGAAAACTTTTTAAACCGTCACAAAATAACCTCAAAGTTTCTAGCCTCCGGTCTCCCGTAATACGACCGAGGTTGTTTCGCTTAACTTGTACAACAAAAACATTTTGATTTTACATAAAAAACAAAGATGTTTTCGGTTTAAAGACGTGAGATCTAAGCATTAAATCATACCGCATGTATTCGTTTTTCTGCACTATATGACACTATACCAAATTTCTTGCATTTCGTTATTTGTGTCTATAGTTCACTAACGTATGCCTTAAAGAAGCTGTTAACAGGTACTGAGTGTATTCTTTATTTGTCGTGTCACAGATGAAGATCTCGAAAAGTATTGGCAAAGGTCACCTTTGATGTCACTGCCATCATCCCTTTTTCTCATATGAAAATATTGTCGATTGAGATGAAAGCAGTTGGCTTTCACTTTTTTTAACGGGGATTTGTTTTTCTTTTCAATATTTTTCCACTTTTCGTCTGGCGCAGATCGCTCTGGTCTGGTGTCTCATTGGATGTTAGGAATTACATCGTGGAACCTGATCGGAGGTCGCCCGTAGAAAAGTAAGAGAGTCCTTTTTCTTTATAGTCTGTAGGTCAGTTACTTCAATTTTAAACTTAAATGTGCCTATTTTCCAAATTCTGCTTTCCAATTTGGCGTTTATCACCTATGCTTGATTTACGTGATACTTACAGGCCATAATAATATGGCGATATTAAGAGGAAGTGTCGGGTGCACTTCTGGATGTATTTGTTCATGTGTACAGATCTAGAATTCAGGTTCAAATATTGACTAAATATCAAATATGACGTGTTCAAATATGACGTATTCATCACGCAGTTCAGGCCTCACAGGTATTACGTGCAGCACCATAGCGAATCTTTGAAAGATGAATACAATATTTCGCAAACAACCTAGTTTGAATTAATTATCTTTTTTTCCATGCCAGAGTAAATACACAGGTTGGCACAGACCTGTCACGTGTGTATATACATACCTGGAGCGATCTCAGTAAGATGGTAGAAAGTCGTCAAGAGAGAGGAAGACTGAAACGAGCCTAGAGCTAACTTGAATTTCATGTTCAGATGGTAGTTAATTGATTGCTTTTTTAATAGAACTAGGCATCGCATCGCATCGCGTCGCCAAGCTGTACGTATCGTCATTAGAATCTAATAGTCACCATCTTTATTGTATTTAGATTCAAATCAAGCGCTTGTAGAAAACGGTGCCATAGAGGGATTCCGGTGTATCACCAAGGGCATATGTCGACACAGAATTTTGAATATGATTTTAGTCATTTGAGTTAGTTGGTCTTTTAAGTCATATCAAGTGCTCGCGTATAAATAATTGGAAAAGAATAGTACTCCAAAAAAACGGATGTAGTACATGTTGTTAAAACATTTGAATGTAAACAGTTGGGTCTCATCATAGGAATACATTCTACCAAGTATGATTGGTTGACATGAAACTCCTGCATACTTCCAAGTTTTCCAGCATTGTGCCCGACTTTCCTTATTTCTTCGCAGACTTGCCTCCCATTGCAAAACCTCCTAACTAGGAGAACTGAAGGGCGAAGGCCTGATACATCAATTTACAGGGTATCTGTAGAATTATCTCCCTGAAAAGCAACCTTATGGCAATCACCACGTCCTGCCATCCCAAAGTTATACCTCTTAAGTCATCATCGGCTAATGTAATCTTTTCTATAGTACCATACCTCCTTAGTACATTGGCCACATGCCCAAAGTCAGTTAACGGATGCTCTTCGATGGGAAGACATTAACATAGGTTTTCGGCATCAAGGACCAGCGTAAATAATTGTCAGGAAATTATAGGGTTTGCATGCACTGAGGCGAAAATAAAATAGAGCGCCGCAGGGACGCATTTTCGGTACTAGTTCTTAAAAATCCTCAACTAAAATCCTCTCTTCCAATCTGCATTTTAAGGAAGTCCTTGAACTTTCCTCAGCATATGTTTATGTATTTGCAAAGAGTAAAAACATATTAATAACCCCTTTCTTACAAATACGATCATAATAGGCGAGGTCGCTCGTACAGGGAGAAGATAAGAACACAGTGCCGAAAAAATGAGCAAAAGAATATATAAAACACAGCTGTATATTGATCATGTGATTCTTGTATTTTTGAGAAATTGATTGAAAAAATGAAATCTTTGACGAATTTTAACATTAAATTATAATAATTTACCTAGTCCAGTTAAAACATTGTGTTTGGTGAACATTTATAATCATTGTCACATTTTCCTGATCTCCACAATAGCCTTTGCAAACGTGTCCGCAGCTGCAAGCAGGTCATCATGATCAAGAGTAGCAATAGATAATCGAGTACCATGATGGGGACCATCCACTGTTCTAAACCTAAAGAAATAATGAAATTCAAAACAAATTCAGATCAACCTTTCAGCCGCCAACATTCGCATTTTAGTAAACGGACTGTAAAATATGGTGAAATAAAATCGTGTTTGTTTCATCTAATCTCGAAGGAAGGAGAAGATGTCATAAATAGATTAAGAACAGTAAGTAAACTGTAGCACTTGACTAACATCAGTTTAATCCAGATAAATATGATCAATCACATGCATGTATTATCCACTGTAGAGTACAGTACAGATTTTTTAACTTTCCTGCAAGATCACGCAGAAAATGATATCCAACAACTAAACTTTTACAGATGAGAATTTGAAATTTACATTTTTTTTAAAATTGAGTTATTTGAATGATAAATTTTGCTCATGCGCCTTGATCATAACGTCGGTGTTTCACGTGATCAAAATGCTGCACTTCAAGTTTTCACATTTTCTTGACAGAACGATGAAATACATATAATCAGAAAAACGTACACAAAGGAATTGCGAAAAGGTTCTAGACCGATACGTTTTACAAACCGATAACCAGAATTTAGAGCCAGTTTCACAGTTCAAATACTTAGGGTCGATCATTAGTGAGACCGGCTCAAGACCTGAGGT
>JAAAKL020017838.1:0-10459 GCA_010016065.2 Carybdea cf. marsupialis auct. non (Linnaeus, 1758)
TTAGTCAATCCACCGCGACTCTTAATAGATCTCATCATGGTCTGTTCAATCACAAGGTCAGGCTAAAGTCCTGCCCAATAGCGACAACTTCGTCTTATGACATGGTAACCATTTTCTACCAAACACTGGTACGAACACGGGTTGGGCGCTGTTTGGTGCTCTTTGCATAATGCCCGTGACCAGATGTTGCAAACAGATTCAACATGCTCATGCAGATGGAGGTGCCTACTCCCAGTATGCTCAGCTCTTGTGAATAAAGTGGAGGGTATTCCTTCAATCCCTCTAGGTTCTTCTGAAGATCCTGATAACAGCTCCATGTTTTTATTGTCAAATGGTGGAATTTCAAGAAAGCTACAAAATGCATCCTCGACAGACATCTGCGATGACGCCTCTACTGATTCTTCTTGAGAGTTACTAATTATTGAAAACAACGTGTTCATTATTGCTGGCTCGATTAGAACGTGCCCTCTTAGTGCTAGCAAAAATGCCTTCCCAAACATAATATGAGAAACACCAGTCTTTGCATACACCTCTGCAAGCACTTCCTCAAGGCCACAACAACTCGTCATCATGCTTGTGCTACCCATGAAGTTCATAAGGGTGTAAATTCTACATAGGCAACAAACAATGTTCAGATTGTTTCCATAATGATACATGTTGCTCTCACCCACAACGGCTGGTCAAACGTGATGCATGGGATCAACTATATTAAGTTTCCGTAATTGCTGCTGTATGAACAAAAGCGTTAAGCAGATGCAGTTATCATCACATGGCTGAAGGTCAATTATGGGAAGAAAAAATACATTTGACTTCGAAAAGGGGCGACATTATGCTGAAAATGCATGCTGAATAAACCCGGCCAACTTGGCCGTTGCCTATGAATGGAACTAGAGAGGTCTAATGAATGCTGTAAACCATATGACAGCTCAATGCACACCTTCAATAAGAGACGCTTGACAACTGGACACTTCTTTGAAGAGCGGCCAGGTGTTGCAACAGCAATAATGCCCATGCCATGAAAAGTTTCTTTACCATCAGTAGATGTCACATTGTGGTCACTGTACAAATGTTTGTTCTTCTAATTCTAAGGTTTTTGCAGAGGTTAGTCATTTAAAGCCCGTTCGATTTTATGTGTTCGAATGCATTTTACCGCTCAAGACGGGCAAACAACACTAAGAACAAAATCATGTCAAATATTTACATTCAGTGCAAATATGATTTGGTGCTATTCTATTCTATTTTGCTATAAAAAAATATCAGACTAAAACAAAACGTATCAGGATGAGATTTGTCTATAAAAAATTCGGAAGACACCCTACTTTGATAAACTATTCTGGGCATTTTGGCACCTCATAGAATTTACCCTATGATTTTGCATATCTTAACAATTTCACTTAATACCACTTCGACATATATCTAAGTTCAATAAACAAATGTTAATGAGAAATTATGCTTGGACGATTTGTTTGGCTCGTGTTTAGATTCTTAATTCATGCAGATTTTCTGACGTTTTGGTGCTTAATAAGCACGAATATCTGTTATATTAAGTAGGAATCCTTCAAACAGCATGTCCTAGTACTTGTTCCACCATTATAGCACACTCACCTACTATAGGTAAGATGAATCAGCCGGAATAAGATAGCAAGGACCACTTGCATGCAGTGTTCTAGTACAACTTTTTGTGAAATTTCGTGATTTAGCGCCCGCTACTCTAAGGACCATAAAAATTGCGCTTCGAACGGTACCATATATAGCTTTAGCATATTTAGTTCAAGGTTCGACCTTCCAACCCCTGGACTATGTAAACTGGCATCGTATTCGTTTTTCAACCTGGACGAAAAGGATCCGTATCTATGACTATGGAATAGCCATACCAGTCCAAGACCAATATGACTATGGAATAGCCATACCAGTCCAAGACCAATATGACTGTTTCGTCATATCGGTCCAACTAGTCATATCTGCCTGGAACAATATCATCAGACTTTCGACTCTTTACATTCATTCCAAGATTTGGGGTTTTAGCATACTTAACATGAGAATTCTCCACTACAGTATCGTAATTAGTTGAAAAGAAAAACAGAACAGCAGTACAATTCAATATACCCGCATTCCTGAACGAGGTATCTTGGTAATAAAATAGCAAATACAAAAACAGCAAAAACTTTGAGCTACAATACTTCGGGCATTTAAGATTTAGGACGTTTCTGAAATATACACGCTCTTGTCCGTAGTTTCTGGTTTCAAATGTAACAACGAATTTTGTGTGAAGTGTTTATAAACATGGGGGATGGCGTATGACGATTTTGAAAGTTCTCCAAAAAAAACCCCAACTGATTCACCCCCGAAATACATCATATTTAGTACCGGCCCGTGTTAAATTTGTCACGTGACACCCTGTACTGTCTCTATAAATTCATCTAATAAATAGTGTACCATTTTATTTTCTTTTTTTTGGTGAAATACTCGCTTTCGAGCGATGCCTATTGCTCAGCCAGAGTGACCAATGCCCTGGGGAGAGAGCACATCTTCTACGAACATGCAAAGGTTGATGCGAGTAGCATTAGCCGTACTGACACAATCAACAAACAATGCAAGACATACCCTGTCTTATCTTGGCCAAAAGTCGATCCACGTCGGTGCTAGTTACCCCCGACATTCTCTTCCGCACCCCCAAAATACCCTATACGGAGACTTCAAGTATGTTAATCTACAAGACGTTCCGCTTCTAAAAGTACCAAAAATATTTTGCCTTCGCTTCCAGAGTCATACAGGAGACATTTGATGACAAAATCCTTTAACAGACTTCTCTTCTTAAAGCTGATCCCGCTCCCACTGTGCTTTCCTTGTAAAATGTTTTAGTAGGTTCGAGGGTTTCATTTTGCCTCAATAACTCGCCTTATCAATAGAAGAATCTGTTTGTAAGCGGGAAAGCTGGACTAAATCGACAGTCCACCCGAAAGATTACGTTCCATACAATGAACCTTCAGGCCCTTCACTTTCGTAGCCGACGTCGAGGGAAAATTTGGATCAAATTTCACTTACTTCCGATAAATTCTACACTCCCGCAATCATGCCATTGCAACACATCTGGTCCACCAGTAAGGCAGAGTCCGAGCGATCTTCAGAACTCTTCTGCCCGCCACCTATTGGTCATGATTGAAGCGAAGAATTTCAATACATGCGTTTTCATTTGTTTTCGGAGACTGGGCACTAGCGCGGTATGGCCGTGGTCCTTGTTGTCGATACAATATTGTCAACTAGTCGGGCGCAGTGATAAAACGACCGATCTCAACACTCCCTGTAAATCTGAATAACGCAGAACGATTTTGACAATCTGCAACACTTGTCTCTCCACGAAAATTGTCCTGAAAAAACCGATTACCTATACTCCAGATGGTGAATATGAGAAACAATAAAGGACATATAGACATAAAGACGACCCTGTTTCATGAAAGCTGTGCGAATAACCATAGGGAACACGATCTCATCTGTCGAAAGATAACTTTCCACCTCATTATCACTTGCTTGGGCAACTTCGGAGCTCACAAACGAATTCGCTGTTTGGGGTATCGATTGAACTGTAACATTACGTTCAAAAAAATTTGAGTTGAGGGCCGGAATTATATAAAAATTTCCCACTTTTGAAACTAGCTGCTCATAAAGAAGTTGCCGGAATAAAAAAAGCAATTAAAAAAAGTAACCTGCTTTCTTTTCAAACAATCGAATTGCGAAGATTTCTGCAATAAATTGACAAATTTGACGGCGATATCTCCCACTATTACTTATGAGCATCCTGGGCTTTACTGTTCTCTTCCGAAGAGAATATGCAAAACATATGCATACCTTGGAAACCCCCAGATCCCGCGTGAAACGCAAGAACTCAAAACTATAATGCGCCACAATACAACACCAGAAACCTGTGGGCGTCAAAACTAACACCGTGACGGGCTATCATAATTCTTATGCAAAGGGCAGAAACGTACGTCAAACGAGACCAGGAGCTCTAGGCAAAAATCTCACAACAGTCATCACAGTGGCCTTCCAGTTTCCTTCTCCAATATCAAAAGAAAAGAAATTTTTAACTTTCATGATCTGTGCGTAACACGCATCTACCCTCGTCAATCTCTGCTTTTACATCAGATTACAAACATCCACAATATTGATACCCTTTTCTGATCTTTTTTTCTTACAAAGCCACCTCCTTTTCCTAATAAGAACGAAAATCACAACCGTGTTACGATGGTGCATTCTCGGTTTCTGGTCTCTCCTCCTTCCTATTTGCCAGCCTGCAATACTGATACGAACCATTCATCAGTTATAGTCAGGAACAAGGTAGTAGTGTTCTTATCGGTGGACAACGACCAGTGAGAACATCTTGTACGCCGAACGTGCACTTGTCACCCTCAAATCACAGCATCCTTCGAAGCTTTAAGTCCACTTTAAGTTTAACAAAACGATACTCAGAAGACAAGCTGACCGGATATGCCCTTCAAGCATTGTGAGCTATACTTCAACAGGAGACCCTGATTAAGGAAGACATCTTTCGGCATTACTCAAAAACTAATGATAAAAAGGACATACAACGTCATCACAATGGAAGGCACTTGACAACACAGAATGTAAAGGGCCAGTAATATCAAGACCAAAAACACCCATACTGATTCGATAAATTACGACCAGTTCCACAACACTTCGATAGGACCAATTAAAGTTCACCGGGCAACAAGCGTCAATGATATAGGGGCCTTTCCAACAACGGGATATCATTACATCTACCTAAAACTCGTTTCAACCAGCCTTAAATTAAGGTCTTACGCTCTTAATGTACCAAAAGTAAATTGAAATCTACAGCAAAGTATCAAAGCGCGTTAATATAAAGGCAATCTGTTATTTGTGGTTATTAAATTAGGTCCTCAAAACTTTATCTTAAATTCAACTGACATAGAACCAGGAATGTAAGGGTACAATCTACTGCTAAGACTCAATTAAGTGGAGGCTGGTCCGGCAATATGGGTAAAATGTACTCGCGAGCATTAACAGGTCGTGGCGCTTGCACTAGTTCTGATTCTACGTCCTATTTACTCGGGCTTCGAGTATCAAGTGCCAGGGTGGTCCAACGACTAAACAGTTTCTTATAGATAACGGGGTACGAAGTCTACCAGGTTCTCCTACAATTTCTTCACCACGCTATAAACCGAGGAGCATACTAGATACTTAAACAATCTGCTTCCAGGAATATTGATCATACTTCCTGACGTTAAAATGAAGAATATTCCACATATGCTATCAAGAGGCAATACAATAGTCTTCTCCATGAGATTGCAGTATCATTCATAACATATCACACGTAAACGTAACAAACAAGACGTTTGCACAAAAACGACCCAATATCGAACCTCGTACACCTCAAAGAAGCGCTATACCATATATATATGAATACTTTTCAGAATAATGTATGCAATCAACGAAGTTCGCCCAACGCCTCATACAACACCCTCTTAGCAAGAAAGCCCGTTGCCACGAATGAATTCATTGTAAGATAGTGTTATAGGAAGGCTGCCGGAGATCACTTGAGTATACTTGGAAACGAAAACTGTTTTAACACGTGGTGGCGACTTTGGAATACACTAAATGTTTACAGTGTCAACATAAAGTACTGCGAAATAACGTGGGCAACCCATGAGTGACACTTAAAAACAAATTTAATGTACAATAAAGTAATCTACAATCTTCTTGACTCTCCTGCACAATAATCAACCTCCGTCTGTTTCCTAGCAAAAAGTAATGGGCGATACAGTGATATATTACATTGTGGGAACAATATGTTTATCTCATATCCGGTGGCAAATATGCAAACATCCTTGTACAATTCAAGTCACTGTATCCCTGACACCAAAACGATCTACAAAAATTTATCGGATCTGATTAATGCTTATGAGGCGTCAGCTTCATCCACATCCAGTACAGGTTCTGCCTCAGCAGGTTTCTCTTGGTCTGTAAAAGAACAAGAATAATACAATGCAGTCAGATTCAAACAGCATACATGATACATATAGTGACTGACACCGGCACGTAATACGCATAAGTACTGCTCGCATCCGCTCGCAAGAGAATCTGATCACGCGGACTTCGCGTCGGTAACTGAAATTAACAGTACGTGTATTGCTTCCCATCAATCACAGTTTCACAATAACATCTGCAGCACAGAGATCTTCGTTCCATATTATCTGGCATTAGAATAGTTCACTTGTCAGTAAGCGCCTCTAAGCAGATTCAGCATCTTATTCGAAACCTGAAACTTAATCATCCTTAATTTCATGAGTAGCAGAATATGTGCAATCGACACTACACTAGCACTTTCCTTGAAATTTGGTTGAGTGAGGTGAGAAATCAATATCTTTGACTCGTAAACCACAACGAAAATATCCATGCCAAGCTAGGTTAAAGACTCCGTTCATAAAGCACAGATTCTCTGATACGGGATATGAAGTATTTGTTGTTTCGATTTTAACCTGATCGCAGTGAATTGCCATTCATCGTCGAGAGGTCAATGACAGAAACCATCCGCTAACGTGAAAGAGGATCAAGGTACAATAACGTCACCAAAGACCAGTTTTTTGCCGACAGCACTTCGAGCACTGGTGAACTCTTGGTACATCAAGATCTTAAGCTCTCGGCAAACTAGCTTCAAGTATATATCGGCTAAAACTCACGTTTTAACCTCTGGAAAGAATGCTGTAGTCGACACTAACTAATACGACTTATTAATCCTGCTGAATGGCAAATGAGTCTTAACATTATTAAATAAAACTCCAAACCTTACAATCCTGCGCATACATTCCAAAGGAATCCTGTTCAAACCTGATTGGAAAATGAGAGCCAATGCGCAGATCAATACAGAAACTGCAAATAATCGTGATGCATTTCTGACAGCTAACATACGTCCAAAGAAAGAAAGTCTATGGCTTTTAACAAAAATGTAAATATAAAACCCCCCAAATAATCTTCACCTTGCATATCGGAAGTCCATAGTGTCAGATTATCTCTAAGTAATTGCATTATCAGTGTACTATCTTTGTAGCTGTCTTCCCCTAGGGTATCTAGTTCAGCAATAGCATCGTCAAATGCTGTTTTGGCCAGCCGGCAAGCTCTCTCCGGTGAATTCAAAATCTCGTAGTAGAACACCGAAAAATTCAAAGCGAGACCAAGACGAATGGGATGAGTAGGTGGCAGAATACTTGCAATCTCAGTTGCTTCCTTGTATGCAATCAAAGAATGCTCAGCTGCTTCTTTCTTATCCGATCCTGTTGTAAATTCGGCAACGTACCTGTAGTAGTCTCCCTTCCTAACATGAAAGTAAAAATAAAGAATGTAACTCTTTTTCAACACTTGTCCATTCGTTTCTATCTATGGACAACGCTACATTGTGGGCGGTTCGCAGTGTAATTGGTAATTGATGGGAAATCATGCATCTGCAAAGTGGGCGAGTCGATGGTAGAAAAGCCATTTAAGGAAAATTTCCACATGCACACGATGGAAAACAACGATGTAATGTCACAATACCTACAAAGGAAGAAAGAAATAGGTGTCTATTTTGAGTCGTTTCTTCATCAATTTCGGCGTATTTTTCTTAAGGCCCTACTTGATTGAATCAACATTTGACCTACTACGTTGACGATTCCTAGTTAAACGCCTTTTCGAAACTTTTTGATCACATAGCCCTACGATAGGCAAGGTTTTCCAGTTCCATGTCTTGAGTTGAAAATGTCCCTGGTTTTTGTTTCCGATATTCAATCATAATCAGTGCACTAAGAATCAAGTTGGAGAACGCGAACCGGAACTCTTCTTTCATCAATATTGAGATGCCTTACATCGAGCACGATTTATTATCCCAAGTGAGAATAGTATAAAATTGGAATTAATTCTCAAACTAGGCTTTGATAGCTTCGGTCTCATTCAAAAGGTATGGTAGTATTACCTATTTACTCCTCGCAATCACACTTCTATCTTACCAAACCTGTATGGACATCAAATTTGAATAACTAATTCCAGTATTTTCTAGTATGTTTTCAGGTAATTTTCGTGACTCTCAAGTATATAAATAAAACGAATATAGCATTGCATGACCTAAATATTAGAACTAGAGACCATAGTGATACATCTTTTACATTTCGATGAGCACAGAGAGGAAACAAACACTGATACACCAAGCTGATACATAAAAGTTATATCTGTATATATAGTAGTTATATATACTAACAAATTTACCATATTGGTATTTAAAAGAAATAGCCTTACTACGGCAAAATTCTACTTAGACCAAGTGCTAAGTAATGAACTGGTTGTCAAAAAAGAAGACAAAGGGAATGTAAACCTGAACTTATCATTTGAAACACTTCGGTACCGAAATATTAACACCTATTAGGCTCGTAATAACATCAACAGCTAGTTCAGAATAATATAAATGTCCTCTAACGAAAAAATTAGAAAAAGAAACAGTCACTATTGGTCAAAAATCCAAATAATTAAGATGCGTCAAAGCTAGGGTACTCAATCATCAAGATTAAAAAAAAGGCCTTACGCCACTGAGAACAGACAGACACCTCCTACAAATCTTAGTACTTTTTGTTTCTGAGCAAATGTGGGTTGAAAAACTGTTCAAGTAGAAGATAAAAAGAATTTACGTCTCGAAAACTGATACATCTTGATGAACAACAGATTTGACTAATGATCATACTGAATCTGAATCTTCGCTTATCTTCTTTTCTTTATAGCTTCTTTCAACACATTTCTTGGTCAACTGCTAAACCATTTCATAGTTCACGAATGGAAAAATTAACGCATTAGTCTGGAAATTGGGTTAAACGAGTCTGAAGCACAGAAAAACTGTATCTTAACCAACATATCAATATGGTGTTTCACCATTTCATCACGTTGGCCACTACTGATAAAATAGTAATATTTTGAAATAACCAATACAATATATCCTAAAGATGCATATCCACGTTGTTTTAACTGGCATAATTAAATAAAAAGCTTGCTATGTTAAAAACTTTACCAACGTTTAATGAACCAACAATATATTTATACTGAACATACGACTTCATCAACTTGGAAATTCTGTCGTATAGAGGGAAATGTCAACCGGTTAATTGGTGAGGGGAAAATTATATAGAAATAAGCGATGAAAATAACATCAAAATCAGAAGCGGAACAGTTTAGGCTGCCAAAAAAGAAAATGCGTACGAGTTGGTAACTTGTGGCTTTCATAGTATAACAAGTACTAGGCAACCATCATGGAAATCGGCTTTGTGCATGACATATGCAGGTACTGATATACACAAGCAGTCACGAACTATATAGTATAGAACTCATTAAATATTAAGTGCTTAAATAGTGCAATAGTAAAGTCGACAATCCGGGTAGTCAATCCAAAATTCTCACCACCAGCAGCAACCTTACTTTTGTTTCGCTGTTAGCTTCTCCACTCATTCAATAGGTTACTTTTACAAGCCGTTACTATTGCAGACTTTTCGGCAATACACAACTTACGTTGACGCCTGCCCCCATTGTATGGTTTAGCTAGTTTTGTAATGCTCCACTTGATGTTGTGCTTAATGTTACGCGCTTTTAAATCCCAGATATGTCTTAAAAGCTCCGTCTCAAGCCTATATTTAAGGATTTATTGTGATTTCTGAAGCGTTCCTTAAATTCAGTACTGCAAAAACCAATGTATACAATCTCTTTACGAAACAGTCTCGGTTACGCGCGCTTTATAAACTACCCCATAGTTAAACTCCACCCTCCAGAGGACAGTTATTCTTATCTCTACAGTTGCATCCCGGGGTCCCAATTATAACAACGTTATCTTGACGCATGATATTAGAGTTGTGCTGATTAATGCTTTTGAAGTTTGGCATAGAAGAATAACTTACTTTGACCGTGTTCCATCTAAAAATCTTACTGAGTTGCTAATTTTTTGGGAAATGTTCATCGACCAACCTAAGAAATACTTAAGCTACATTAGTTTCAACAGTTTTACTAAATCGAATAATGAATACATAAAGGTTCATTACCTGGTTTTCTGCATGGACAAGATTAACCGGATGGTAAATTAGGTGTTGCATCTAAAAAGTTAACTGGTGTTCAATATGTTTCCGCGGTTATCTTAAACCTTAGTTCGTGTAATACCCTATAATCTCGCATAAAGGCGCCGCCCATATAAAGGCCTGGCGCCTTTATCCGGCCCTGTTTTTCAAATATCAGATTTCTTATATTGACAGTGAGAAATAACATAAATAAGACAATTTTCATAAAGCATATATATTAAATTAGCCTTTTACATATGTCTTTAATAATAGGCTCTACTTTTGAGGCCACATGCTCCGATACCTTCACAGTCACTAAACAAGGGACCTCCAGTCCCTTTCCTCGTTTGTTTTCTCGTTTTCCTGAC
>JAAAKL020017839.1:0-10459 GCA_010016065.2 Carybdea cf. marsupialis auct. non (Linnaeus, 1758)
TGTAGCTGGCTTACTTGTAGCTGGCTTACTTGTAGCTGGCTTACTTGTAGCTGGCTTACTTGTAGCTGGCTTACTTGTAGCTGGCTTACTTGCTTGCTACTGTGAGTACGACAATTTATCAAATCACTGTTTTCTTAGGGTTACTTCTTCCTTTACCTTCTCAGGCCTACTTTGTCGTTTCTCTCTTTACGTATTCTTTTAGATTCTCTTTCTACATTCTCTGTATTTTACTGTATTTTACAGACCCCGACTTTGTTCACAGAAACAGAATTCTTCCCCTTAGTTTAAAGCAAGCTGTCCCGATCTATTGTAAAGAGCTGTTTATCTACTTATTAACCCGTTCTGTGGCCCAACTGTCTGTCTGTCTGTCTGTCTACAAGTCAATCTGTACACTTGTCTGCCTGTCTGTTTGCTCTTGACTGCAGGAAGACTCTCTATTACTAATCTCTGATTAATTTCTGCCATACAATTCCTTATAAGTTAATTTTATGTACACAATGCAGAGTACAAAGATCAAATGTTACAAATAGTCGATGTTTTAGAAGAAAATGTTCCTTCAAGTGGGGAACTTGTTATCATCACGTTGACTATGTTCTTTAAAAGAAAAGCCCTTTGTGGTCTGAACTGCTTTCAAAGCGGTTTACATACATTCACCGTTCCCACGCTCTCTGTTTCTATCTTCATTCACCAATAGAGTATAAATGAATGGATCTCAACAGAAACAGTGTTTGTGGTTTCTGTCATAGTAAGTAGTCACGTGTAATTTGTATATACAAGCCTGCCAAATCTTGCGACTAATTGCTTCTAAATCACCCTGCAATGGAAATCCACTTGGTTGAAAGGTTCTTTAAGAAAATCCCTAAACCACATCTATGTTTGGAAAGACGAATTTCTGTGGCTTCTTTAAATAACATGTTAAGCATGCTTTCAAACTGTATGAATGCTTATCAGACATGTATTACCTGCATAGGTAAGCAACAGGTAAGCAACAGTGGGTTACCTGCACAACAGCAGAGGCATAACGACATACTTTTGAAAGATCATACTCTTTCTTAAATGATGATTGACGCATGTGAGCCTCAATTACTTCTATAATCTTAACTCAACTGTGTTGCTTTACTAAATAACTTGATATCCTACTGCCTTGCTTTCTGGTTTCTGTTTCCGGCTCGAGTATCAGGTGGGGGTTTTTTGGTAGCATACTCGGTTTCGAGCGTAGCCTGTTGCCCAGCCAGAGTGAGCAATGTCCTGGGGAGAGAGCACATTTACAGGGGTGGTCTCCCGTTGCCTTTCCCAACCGATAGTCTTTATATCGGGCTAGTCGGGACTCGAACCCACAACCTCTGGCATGCGAGTCCGACTCCTTAACCACTAGACCACGGCGGCTCTTCGAGTATCAGTAAGCAACAAAAATTAGCCTCGACTTCACCCGCCTCTATTTCGATGAACTCTTTGAATAGCATAATACCATCCCTGTCAAATCTTTCGTCACGATCCTCTTCTACTTTCGGGTTGCCCATCCTTCGTTGTTAAATTGAACTAAGTGTCGATCACATGGCATTCTCATGATGTCACTTTTGTGTCGTCATGAGGCCATCGATCAAGTATTTAAAATTTGTGCTTTCTGGGTTTATTTGAAAACAGTAGAGATCGCAACATTAGTTACCCAGTGCTACATACGGTATGAAGTCAATTGCATTATTTCTTCCATTTTCCTGATAAGACTGTAAATATATTGACAAGCAATAAAGAACAACACACCAACAAGAAAACAACATCTCCGGAAACGTTTCGTTCTACTTGTTCATTTCCCTATAACTCTTATGTTTTTTCTAATGTTCTTTTACCCACCCACCCTCTTGTACTTGTAATGTATGCCCTTATTGTCACACCTAGTCCCCTCGCTTTGTTGTATGCTCATTCCCAGCTATTTTCAGATAGGTTTCAACAATAGCGTACCCTCGTTAGAATGTATCATGTAACAGGTCGCGTTTCAACGTATAGGCAAACATCTTTCTTAAAGTGCTTGTGTACCCAAGCAATATTTGCAATAAAACTGAGGAAGTCAGAAATAGACGAAACTGTGTCGTAAACATAGTTTCCTTTTTGGTGTGTTGTCCCTTACTAGTTGCTACACTGTAACTAAAATCATATGATCTGCCATGGCATTAGCGATGCGTATTGTAAGTTTGATCTCGTGCTTTTATATTTTCATATATATTGCCTAACGTAAACAAGTATGATCCTTTTACTTTTTCTGTATATTTTGTACGTTATCTTTCTACACCTATGTGACAGTTTTTCACTTACAAAACAACACAATGCGCAAAAGTAGATACGAAATGAATCACATCATTTAGCCATCCTCCTTGGACTGTGCCCTTTGACAGTCCTCCTTGGACCGTGCCCTTTGACCATCCTCCTTGGACCGTGTCCTTTGACCATCCTCCTTGAACTGTGTCCTCTGACCTTTGCCATAAACACTGTTCTAAATGGATGACTTTACAGCCCCTGCCCTAGATAGACGACCAAAACATATTGTCCATGGAACTGAATATTCAGGTGGCGTTTAATTTGTAAGTTTGTGTAAAAGCAAAACTGGTTCTTTGTTTTTCTCTTATTAGTTTGTTTCCTGCAAACATTAATCTTCAGAGAAAATAAGCATTGTTTCATTAACTAGATAAGACGCAAACGTATGAAACTCTTCAGCTGTTTAAGACTTTTGCAACCTAAAGTAAATGATTACATTCTTATTTCTGATTAAGGCCTGATACAAATTGACAGATGTAGGATGACCGATAGTTTATATCCCATTGGCTTGTGTCAATACATCTGGTCATGCCCACAATCGTTCATCGTGGTGCTCGTTTCTTCATAGCATATTATTTTTATTCGATTATTTACGAGACACAATGGCTAATTATGACCTATTCACAAGATAAGGGAAGACGACGTAAATCCTTGTGAAATTGATTTTTATAGAGCAGTGGTATGGAAGGCCAGATCTGAGGGTTGGTACTTAAATTGTTGAGACGATAAGCGAGAAGTCTTCACTGTAACAGTATTACCTTTCCATTGAGGTTTTTTTCTATGTTTCCCTACTCTTAACTTCCCTAAAGCAGACAGAATATGGGGTTCATCAGGGATAGCCACCAAAGAAAATTTTACATTGTAATGGTCTATTTTATAGAGATACACGTCCGCAGATAGTTAGCAGAAGCCAGTCCTAGTGGGTCCTTTATTGATTAAACTATTTCATACTTTTCGTACTTTAGAAAAGGAAGCTGTAATGAAATTGTTCAGAGCTTTATCAAAGAGTACGAAACCAAACACCATAGCAATGAAGCCAATCTTGCAGAATGGAGAGGTGACAACTGCAAAGTTGAACGGAAGAAAAACGACTCCCAAGAACGTTCACACAATATCAGTTAACAATAAGCCAAATCAGCTCTCCAAAGCAAACAGCAAAAGGCACGAGGCCATGTGTAGGAGCAAGTACTCATCTGCAGCCAAGATGGAATCTTACAGCGACCAAAATGGTGGTACGCATTGGCGTTTTAAACTTCCTCCGGTTCCACCAAATACAAACGGTACCTTCATATTCAAAAGCGAGATTACCAACAAAAAACCCGTCACGGTAACACAACAGAGCATGCGACAGAAGCAGGGGAGTGCAATGTCTCCCAAGCAAGCCCCGCTAGTTGTTCCTTTGAGAGCCGAATTTGATGTGGCTCCAGATTGGAGAATGAACCGCAAGCTTGCTATGAAAGATCTGAGAAAGAGTATTGGACGTGTGGAAAAAGACGAAATCCATTACTGACTACAACATAAAGTAGAGGAGTGAGGATGCATCACAGTCCAACAACGTATCAGAAGATTGTACTCTTATCAAGACCCACGGCAGGCCGATAGATGAGCTGAAAACTGTGGTGTCAGAAAGTTACTTTACTGACCCTACCGATGTCTAAGTATTTACATTCCATCAGAGACCACTGAAAGGGAGCCATTATTTCTAGAGTAAAGGTGGACTCCTCAAACGGATAATCGAATAAGACCTAGGACAAATAATATAGTAAAGTATGTCTATTTCTCGCTTGCTTTACCAGCATCAATGTTGATCATCAATGGTTATCATCAAAGTTTATCATCAATGCGAGCAATCGATAACAATGGGTTTTTAACGAATTTGTAAATTTTTGGATCTGAGATATTGATATCTTCTTCGGATCCATGATAAAAGGAATGTGAATAATTGTGAATAGGTGAGAATAAGTAAAGTGTAAGATTCAAAGATCAAGGAGAAAACGTCCTCACTCTGTTATATTACTGGTTGGTTTGCCAAACGTTTTTTATACGGTGTGAATCGTATTTAGTGGAAGTGTAGGAAGCGAGACGTCGGTTGCGACTTTCATTGATTGGATTTTACGTAAGAGGACTGTATTTCTCCTTCTGCCAAATTTTGTGCAGTAAAACTAGAATTTCAAACTGTATAGTGAAATGTAGTGCTAGGTCTTCAGAACAGGAATAACAATTGAACAGTCCTTTATCGTCTTCTTTTTTCATGTTTTGCTATAAATATGGAGAGAAAGAGTTAAGGATAAAAAAGCTTGAAGTTATCAATCCCTGAACCTTAAGTATCACTTAAATGATTACATACACTTTCAAATGATGAAAAATCGTGAAAGAGTCGTAGGAGATATTTACATTTCACTCGATTTACATTTTGAAGGTGAAGCTTCATAATTTTTGGAAAATTAGGACCGGCTTTTCAAACGCAAAGTAGTGCAACTGGATCAGGGGAATCTTTCTGATCTATTAATAAAACATTTGTGATAACTATATCGATAAGATTTTGCAATAGGACTTCACACCAGAATGCAGTGTAAACGTGGTCAGAGGTGAACTTTATACAGATAGGAGGCATGAAAAGCAGGGTAAATTTCGTGACTCTCATTTGCATATATAGCTTAGAGAACAATTTGACAGGCAACACTGTTAAGTCAAGAAGCTTTTCGCCGGTGCTCGTCAGTTAATCTACATCGGTAAAGAACCAAAGCACAATGAGACTATTTATACATACAGAAAGGGTCGAAATTACCAATATGCCGACGTACAGGAAAAGGCAGCATGAAGTTAAGTGCGCTAAAACATCAACAATTGAAACACGAACTCCATTAGCCTATATAAGCTAGCTGGAAACGTGAAATATAAATAGACTCAAGATAAACAGATTTTCAGCTTGTAATTTATTGTCTTTAGAAATACTAACGTAGCATTACTGAGTGCTAGAGATTTAAATGACATTTAGAACTATGGCAAAACGATATGCATACCAATAAGTAAGACACGTATTACAAATGAGCCTTTCTGCAAATAAATGGTACGAAAAGCAATGTCCAAGTTCTTATATTTGCCTCAAAAAAATCATTTTCAATTTGCAATTTTTGATATATAGAGGCCATTACATCAATGTTTGCAACAACATGAAAACAAAATATGACTTAACAAATTTAAAAGCAAATATCCTTACATGAGCTCATTCGCACTGATTAAAAATGAAAAGCCAAGTTGATTTAGTATGACCTCAATCAAGAATCGACAAATTTCATGTACACATTATTGGTGCTAAACAGTTTCTATCGCGTCGTGGCTCCCTCCAACCTAGACGTAACTCCTAAAATTAAACAAACTAATATCTGGTTAGAACGGCTTCAACTAGACACGAGCTAGTTTGTTGAGAGCAAATTTAATGTTGATTTGGTTTGTTCTCACCTAAAAATGTTTCATTTTCAATTGCAGAAGTTCAATCTTTAGAGTGTTGCTATGGCGTGGTGGCTCCATGCAACCCTTATCTCTCTCCTCAACTGAAACAAGAAAACAACCCAACCCAGTCAAACTTAAGGAGGTTGGAAAACTAGAGAGTAAAAACGCAATGCTGACTTAGTAAAAATTTGGTATTTGCAGTCCTGCGATCAAGTCACGGCTCCCAGCAGCTTTCAACCTGCGTTTAAACAGACAACAAATGGTAAACAAATACATTGGAACGGTTTCGATTATACATCAGCTAGTTTGCAAAGTAGAGAGCAAGGAAGTCAGGTTGACTTGGTGTGTCCTCATCTCCAAACGTTCGATTTCATATACGAGGTTTTTGTATTTCGAGTTTTGCCATCTGGTCTTGGATCCCTACAGCCATTAATCCACATTTGAACAAGAAGCAGATTGTACGCAAGCGCGTTTGAACAGCGTCGATTACACATGAACTACTTCTCAAAGAAGAGAGCAAAAATGCAAAGTTGACTTGGTGTGTTCTGATTTCAAAATATTCAAGCCCGAAAGCTAACAGAAAATTGGTGTTTCGAGTGTTACTATCGTGAGATGGCCCCTTACAGCTTTTGGTTTTCTCTTCAGTTTAAGATAACTAGTAAGCAAGCCCTTCCGAACCCCTTCAAATAGACATGCCCTAGTTCGCAAAGAGACAGCAGAATAGCAATAGAATTGACTTGGTGTGTCTTAATCTCAAAGTGTTTCAATCTCAGAATAAACAACTTCGTGCTATCTTGAGGTGTTCTCTAGAGTCTGAAACCTCGCTATTTACTGTAACCAAATTGTAAGCAAATCCGTTAAAAAGGCTTTGCCTGGAAATCTGGTTGTCCTCAAGGTAGAAAGTGGTAAAGTGCAGTTGTCTTGGTGTGTCCTCATCTCAAAGTGTTTTGTTTTCAATGCAAAAAAACTGGAAATCTAGAGTGGTGCTCTTGTGTGATTTCCTTACATACTTCAAACATCTCCCGCATTGAAATAAAATGGTAGGGAAACCCGTTAGAACGAACTCGATTAGACAGGAAGTACTTCTCAGATGAAAGAGCAGGGAAAGCAAAGTTGTTTTGGTGTGCCCTCATCTCAAAATGCTAGATATTCAGATGCTAAGTTTAGTATTTCGAGTGTAGCTATAGCCAGTTAGCTCCTATCCGCAACCCCTCTGGAAATGAAATCAAACGGTAAGCAAACCCTTTAGAAGGAATTACATTAGACAAGAACTACTTCGCAGATGAGAGAACAAGGGAAAGCAAAGTGTGTCTTCTACTCAATTATCGAATTCGAAATTCTGTTATCGAATCAAAACATTTGTATTTCGAGTGTTGTTATCACGTGGTGGCTCCCTAGAGCCAGAGACAGCGTAATGAACTGAAATCAAATGGGAAGCAAAATGTTTCAGAATGGCTTCCGTTAGACCTGTCTTTGGAAGACAATAGCGATTCCGTTTTACGAGATATTCCTAGCAAACTGATAGAAATCGGGAGAAAAATGCTCAGGGACTGAATACAATGCACAATTCAATTACGAGCAGGAGCTATCTGTAAAAATTTTAGATTTTCAACGAACGAGGGCTGACATCGACTCGCACACCATGAATCAAAATGACTTGTCTCTTAGATTTGAGCTGAAAGAGACTATTTCATCAATCTACACTTTTCTGTGAATAAAACAATAATCAAGTAGGTATAAGCAGTGGCGGCTGGTGGTGATTGTAGCAGGGGGTGCAAAACTGGGGCGTGGTCAGTTAGGCATCATGCTGGGTGTACATTTCTGCCCAATTGTGATACATGTGGTGTTCAGTTACAATTAACCCTAGTTACAATTTCTTAAAAAAAGGAGGTGTCTGGCATAGTTGACAATCTATCATCTGTCTTTTCAGAAGCAGAATATGTTCCATTTAGCAAACAAACCTTATGCATAGGGCAAATCAACCCCATTCTATTTATATTGTGCATTTTGAAGTCATTCAATCACAATCTAATCTTCAGAGCTACATTAACAGTATGGATCATTTAGTTGACAAGCCATTCAGCCTGTCCAATGCACATAAACAACACTAACTAAATTAAAACAAAATTTGACATATCTGAAAATGGTACATGAAGTGCACGCCACCTAAATTGATGATGTGCATTTACAGAGTCCACTCACTAGAAGTCATCCATGAAGTGAAATAAACAGGTAGCATAATTCTGCTACATAAAAATTATTCTTGATGGTGAAAATTAAGTTATTGGTGATAATCTATCCAGTCTATACTCATATACAATTTTTTTGAAATGTCCTTGCACATAACTGTATCCATGATCACTGCTACCCACAGAGTCCATTTGAATAGTCATTAACTCCAAATCATGCAGCAAAGGGAAAATTCAGAAAACACTAATTGATGATAATCTATCCAGTCTGTGTACATATAAAACTTTTTGAAAAGTCCTTGCACATAACTGGATCCATCATCACTACTACCCACACAGTCCATTTGGAAGAAATTGTCATTAACTCCAAATCATGTAGCAAAGGGAAAGTTTAAAAACACTAATTGATGATAATCTATCAAGTCTGTGCACATATACAAGTTTTTGAAAAGTCCTTGCACATAGCTGTGCCCATGACAGCTGCAATGTACAGAATATATTTGGAACAAATTGTTGGAAGGGAATAGGAAGAAAATGTATATAAGCAATACAACTTTCCATTCCATGAATTATTAAATACCACAGTTCCTCTGGTTCTTCACCATTAGATACAACATCCAAGTCCTCAAAATTGTCTGTGTATACTAAAGACTTTGAATATTCCAAAAAGACTGAATCTAAGTCAATAGAAAAGAAAGAGATAATATAGTTACATTGGCATAATTGACACTTCATAATAAAGATACCTGATGAAAGCTAATATCTGGTATGAGCAAGTCACAGCATTCCCAATTTATTGGAGGCATGTGCCAACTATTAAAAATCTTCATAACAATATAATAATTGTAAATAAAACACTGCAGAATTTGCCCTAACTGTCTCCAAACAGCAATGTGCAGAAAGAAGAATATATCTTGTGAAAGTTAAACATATCATACATAGGCCTTAAATAAACAAAACACTGTCAATATGATTGTTGGAACTTTCTCATCTTCCCCTTGATTCCATTTAAGATGTGGGGCCTATCAGTACTACATTAAGCTTCTGCACATGGCGCCTGTAATTCTTTCTGTTTTGTATCCTTACATCTCTTCAAAATTGTACTTGAAAGGTGCATTAAACTAGAGGCAAACAAATAGCCATCCTTAAAATAATTAGGCTACCTGTCAATGGCATGCTGCAGGTCAATTGCTATTATAACAGACTTCACCAACACTGCCAACTGACATCTTTACTTATAAAGAAAATTAGCTCTTCTCTCTTTAAAATGTGCAAATCTTTCCACCACAACTGAACTGAAATCTGGAATTGATTAGACAAGCTTTGGTTCCATAGATAACATGGCCAAGGCACTTAGTCTCTCCTCCAGCATGGTATTTCTCAAGAAAATTTTGATCCTCTTTAGAGTCCAGAAGCACCTTTCTGCCTCTGATGATGTCATAGGTGTTGTCACCAGGATCTGAACAAGCCTTGTAGTTTCTGTGAATGTGCTTTCCAAATTGTTTGACCTGAGACATATTAATAAAGCAAGTGCTCCACAGAAATCTTTGAATTCTTCTCGACTGTAGAGTACAGACAATTCAGACTTCAACTTCTGTTCATTGAGCATAGTGTATGCCTCCACTGATTTCTTCATTTTTTCAACTGGAAATGCTGAATTAAAATCATTGAAGTTTTGACTGTCTAATAGGGATGCTGCAACTAGGTGTTCGGAAAAGTCAAAACAACACTTGCATTCCATTACTAGGATGTCACAAACTTCACTCAAAACTCTAACTTTTTCTGACATATCAAGCTTTCTCCTTTTACATGATGATGAGCTTTCATGCAAATACTCTGGTATTTGACTGCGTAGCTTCTCTGCAGCACCCGTAAATGATAAACTGCACTTCTTAATATACACAGGGTTCATATTTCTCTTCTGTAGCTACTTATATAAGATATATATGGTATGGTTTGTGGAAAAAGAGGAGAAACTGCAGGATATCTATTTTTCTCAAATAATAGCTTATGCGGCCTAGGGCCTACTAAAGTAATCTGGAAGCTGAAAATCGTAAGGAACTTGACCACGTAAATCACAGATATGTTGACGTAATAACAGAACTTACTCACCTCTACCACCACGTAAACAACCAAGTCATGGCAAACATTCAGTCTTCCTCGATGGCACTTGAAGTCTACTCCTTCTCTCTTCCCAGCTGACGTTGAGTTTTTCCCGCTCAAACAAAACTACTAGCGACTAACAAAATCATATCGACTTCTCCAACCTCCGTTGCATAATGTGAGGTAGGCCAAACTCCTGAACTGAAATCAGTTGCCTTTTGACGGAATGAGTGGTCTATAAATTCAACTATTATAATAAGCCTTCAACTATGATAATCAGCCTGGGTGCCGATTTATCGGGGCACAGTCGTCGTTTCCAGTCAAAATCTTGAAAAGCAATCGTCGGGAGAGCTCGTTTTGACATCAATGTGGAATGTTCTGACGTCAATGGCATAGAAACTCTC
>JAAAKL020017840.1:0-10459 GCA_010016065.2 Carybdea cf. marsupialis auct. non (Linnaeus, 1758)
TTTATTTTATTTTATTTTATTTTATTTTATTTTTGCTACAGTCTTTGGATCCAAAACTGCAGTTGACTACATAGATATCGGTGTAACTATTTGACAATGTAAATCTTCAACTCATATTTCCTCCTCTCACAAGGAACTTAAGGTTCTTAGTTATTATGACTTTCGTGCATCAGATAGGATAAATACTTCTGCGGTTAATATCTCCCCATCGAGATTTCGTGTCATAAACGTTACCCTTTCACAACCTCACCCTTCACAACCTCACCCTTATCGGAGGCTCTAGTCCTCCAGCCCATGGAGTATAGGGACATTCCCTTGTAAATGCCATTATTATTACGCCTCACTTCAAATTAATCACGTGATTTGTCGTCTGAAAGATAGTGCCACACCTTCCTCAAGTCGAATTTAAATAGCTCGACAAGTTTCTATAGATTTACTTTGGTAGCTCAGACCAGCTTGTGTAAGGATACGTTGATCTCTGCAGTCGGTAAGTATTTCCGTCATGATTTTTACGTCTGGCAGATTAAACTCGACCTGCTCTGTCATTGTGTCTTACGTTTAAGGTGTACGATTACTATCAATTTGGTTTCTATTCTTCGAATTCACATCTCAAACAACCTGCCTTGCTCTCAGCCATTTATTTTCTCACTATTGTATTCCCATGGCTGGTCTGTTTTACCTCGTTATAGATGGGTCAGATTCTCATTTTGTCAAGACTCAAAGTGGTTCGAGGTGCCATAAAAGTATATATCAATAGCTGGCGTAGATTTTTTTATGCTCAGATTGCGTTGCTTTGAGATGTGGTTCCTCATTACCAACACGGAAATGGCTAGTGATCCTATTTGAAGTTGGACCCAATGGCTTCAATCATTCGAGTATTGATTATTGGGATGGGTATTTAACACTATTTAACAGTCGTCTTAGACCTAAATACCCGAGCTTTTCCCGTTTCAGGTGGATTCCATTACCTCAAACATAACCCAAGATGTCGGACAAGCCAGATCTCTCCGAAGTGACCAAATTCGATTCTTCCAAGCTGAAGAAAGTTGAAACGGCCGAGAAGAATACTCTACCCACGAAAGAGAGTAAGTATTCTATTATGATGTCTTTGTCACTTTGGGATTAAAACCAGTTTATATGTATTCGTTGATCAGATTGCTGAAGTTAGATCGCTGTTTCTGCAGGTTACGATGTACCGTATGTCGTCGTGTCAAACGCGACTTTTGTTTAATACCTTGTGTTTACAACTTCATTTAAATGAAGATGGTCGTTCTTATTCTGGAGGTGTTTTGTTAATGGAAGATTAAGTTACTGATGGCTTGTTTGGTGGATAGATTTTATTTTATCTGTGTGTTGTAGGATAACTACTGCTGATGAAAGTTTCGCGTGTTTTGAATTTGGATTTAATCATCGACCGAACTCGATTTGGATTTTGTTGTACTTCGACTAGTTGTTCAAGTGAAAGTGGCAGGGACGTTAAAATAGCCAGAATGTATCCGACACAAGTTTGTTGCTGACCTAACTGAACAGGAAAGCCAGGGATATAGGGATATTGACGATTTCTTTTACCTCGATCTCCTTGTCAAGTTGTGGGCGTGTCGCCATTGATTTGAAATGATGTCCTGTCCTGTCACCTGCATAATTTGAAAGGTTTGACGGTATTTATTTCGTAGGATCAGGTGATCCGAGTTATGCTTTGGGTGTGTTTTGTTAAAAGTGTTACACTCTTGCCTAGGTAATAGCTTCTTGTGCCCAAATTCGTATATCAGAGTATCGGTGTATGTGTGCATTGCAGTCACTAAAATCTGGTTGCTGAGGGGAAAAAAATTTCCTTGATGACGTCATTTCCGGATTACATGAGGGCTGTAACTTTTGTTAATAGAATTTTTTTTCTCTCTCTGCAGCGATCGAGCAAGAAAAAACTTCATAATCGGGGAATTAGACATGCCGACAGATCTGGCTATATGATTGACGATGGGTTATTTTGAGTAGATGTTAATATTTTCCAAGTTTATTCTATTCACGGCTGGGATCAAAGATAGCAGGACCGTCCTGAGATAATTGTCGACGCACATACGTCTGGTCCCGTACCTTTACTGCATCATGTCGAACGTGAGTGGCACCGGCTTGGCAATTACAGCCTTGGTCTTGCAATTTCACTTAGGAATGTCCTTCGACTGGTCTAAAGCTGGGGGAATGTTCGCTATGCCTCGAGATTGACTGACTTTCGTACCTCTTGTTTTGAAGTTATGTTTTGTATGTTGATTTCATGAAAAAGAAACTTGGATCTATAGTTGATGTTGCCAAATTCCTGCGCCTTAGGAAACGACTATTCTGGTCGATATTGTAGTTAGTTGCGAAATGTATGCCTTGGCAGCTTGGTTTTAAGCAGTATTTGGCCAGCTGTTTTACGGCTTACAATAACTATGAGCAGGATATTGGCTCGTTCCAGCCGAGTTGATGAGCAAAGCTTTATGTAGGTACAACGCGATTGCTTGCTTGGTCTCGTAGCTCGTGGACCGGAACGGTCCCAACCAGTTTAATAGTGATGGCACAAGAGGATTCTATTGTTGAGGCTCGTTCTTTAAAGCCACCACCTGCTGTGATTATTCAATTGTTGAGGGTGGGATAGAAAAAATGCCTATTGCTGTGCAATGTCTCGACGCAGACGTTAAAAGATATTTTTTGTTGATCCGACTTAACGTTGGCTCGTAACGCGCAGCACTTTTGCAGGGGAAGCTGATCTCTTGCTTTTAGTATGTGATCCTTGCTGTTACCGCAGTTGACTCCAGGGCAGATTTAGTATTCACCGTTTAGGGTGGTCGAGAGTTGTGGTGACATGGTGGGTCGAGGGGGAAGGACGGTAAACAGTATCGGTAACCTAGAGAGAGAAGTACCCTTGTAGAGTCTCTGGGCATTGTGTGTAGGACGGTGGCAGTTCCTGCGAGTGCGTTCTAAGAGAAGCGAAAATACAGGGCCTGGGGTACCATTAAATCTACAAGTTCTATCGAGTCTGAGGAAGGACGGACATTACCGCCCCTTTAGGTGCCTTGGTTAACTGGGAGTTTTAGAGGAGGCTGGTTTGACTTGATTTCCGCCGCTACAACCACACCCTCGTGGAAACTGAATTACTGTTAGTGTATGGTAGCTACTCGGTGGGCCCCCACTGCTCACCACAGGTTGTGTGACGAGGGGCGGCTGTTAATGAGGGATTGGTGGACGTTATGCGTTAAACAATGATCAGTCAAATTGCAAAGATGGCAGTCGCGGATGATTGACCTTTGAAGTAACGCCCTAGAAACCAACATACAGTCGACAGAACGCCAAGTCTTGAAGGGGATCTATGAAAAGTTGCTCGACGCGTTGAAACTTGAAAGACAAACGACAGCTCCCAACTGATTTGGTTGAGAAAGCCCTGCACTGTCTTTAGCAATCTTTTGTAGAACGGGGGCAGGGGAAGAGCGAAAGACTTGAGGCGTCACTTTTTGTGATCGGGGGGAGGGGATCGCCTGTTTAGGCTAGTTTCGTACAGTCATCACACCCTTCAGTCCATTTGACCTATTCTAAATTCATAAACTTTTATCCAATCTAAGCTTTTCTTGCGTAAAAACAAATTTTATATCTGAAAAACTATTGTTTTGAGAAATAATTGTACGTTATCCCTTTACGCCCCTCCCCCTGGATTTGGGACGTCTATTGTTTGGATATTGCGGCACTACAAAGCCCTGCCTTACGCCCAGTAGAGGAACTTTGCTATCCTGGGAAATTTTGGTGACTTCTTTCCATCTCTCAGTCTTGCAATACTGACGATTTGGAGGAAGTTAAAAAAATAGAGGTACTACCATGCTGCTAGGGAAGGAACTAGTGTTCGAACTATCTTGTCATGTTTGTTGCATGTCTCATTTCTATTCTCGAGTGGTAAACCACTTTCCGCAGGAAAAAACATGAGAGGTTTCCAGTGATAAGATAGGATACGAAAGAGAATTTCTCTTGTTTGTCGTTTTGCCTCTACAGGAAATTTAGTCAACATATCTTGCAGTCCTACAAATACTTTTTGGCGTTCAACTGCGCTGAAATTGAGAGATGAAGCACAACAAGACTTCCGATAAATCGAAAGGATTTCTGAGGGATTCCTTTGAGAGCATTAGAATGACAGGCTGGTGTACACTAGGTTTCTTGAGGTCACTTTACTTCAAGGCTGATCTAAACAAAAATTCTTGGAAAATTATCGAAAAAAACTCGATATTACTTCTGCCTATCAAAATTTGTATTGCTCTCTTCACGTATTTTTGAAGACTTCCGTATTGTCCTGAATGTTTTGAAGGGTCGGGGAAACGGGACGTTACTCAGTAAACAAATAATTTTATGCAAAAGGCATCTGATCTGGTCTCAATCTTGCAAACCACTCTGAACAGGCGCGGATCCAGAGGGGGGCCGGGATGGCCATGCCCCCAAACGTTAGAATTTTAAAGTTTCAAATAGGCTAATATACTACACCCTTGGCTGAGTGCCTGGGAGTACCTATATTTTTTCCAAATGGCCCCTCCCAAACTCAAACACTGGATCCGCCCCTGACTCTGAATCATCTTGTGTCGAAGCCGCGCTCTTAATTGTTTGAACCAGAGGCCAGAGTACTTTTAGCCGGACGATTCTTCGTTGATTTAGCGACGATCTTTCTCTAAATCAAAGACACTTTAAGTCAATCTATTATATCATACGGAAAGCTCCTGAGCTTTTTGTTCTCAAAGTCAGTGGGTCTGAACGTGATCAGCGCATGCGTATCGAAAAAGCTCATGAGCATTATCTGCTACAGCGGAAAATGCAGTCGTATGGAAACCAGCCTTTAGAGAGATATTAAAAGTTTGCAAACCTTCGTAAATTGTACAAATGTTACACTGATGAAGTAAGTCCCTTTGGATGGAACATAAAGGAGCTCGAGCATAGAATTATATAGACACTCGACTTTAAATTGCTATGATCTCGAGTTTCGTGGCCTCTCTGTGGTCAGAAAATTTTAGAGCGAGGCTAGAACGCAGAATGGTCAAGAGGGCAGGATAGCTCAGAACGCAGAATGGTCCAAAACCACTGATCTCCAATAAAGACTGGATTGAGCTTCCCATTGTTTCCGACTGCGAAAAAGTGTAGTCACGAGTACTGGCATCAGTCAAAACAGTGCGGAAGGTCCGCCATTTTACCTAAAATTGTTAAAGAGCTTTGTTTGATGGTGGACTGAAATAAATCTCTGTTATTAACGTAGGCTCACTGCTTTTTACAGAAATCATAGGGCCTAGAAATTCTATTCTTTCGCTAAGAAACGCCTGTGTGGTTGGAAAGAATGCTCAGTGACGTGTTTATTATACACATTATAATGCCTATACGTATGCTATTCACAGATCCTTTGTGATGCTACGTGGCGACCTGGTAACAGGCATAACTTCAGACAAACCTGTTCCAACAAAATGCGTGTCTACCCAGTAATGACGTCAGTCTAAATAAGGATATATGATCGACCAAGCAAACTTCTTGCAGGTCTGCGTGCTTTGCAGATTTGCGAAAGCTGGTGTCAAATACTTTCTCTTAGGAAAAGTGTTCATTATGGCATGCCAGGCTCGTAGCTGCGCGGGGTGGAGGGTGCACGGAGGGGCATTGACCACCAACGGTTAGGTTTGCAGGGGCATTTCCTCCTCGAGGAGAATCCGAGCGAGTATTTGTGTCAAAGTCAGTTCCCCGATTTTAACTCGTCTTCGGGTGATCGATTTTAATCGACTCGATTTTCTTACAGGTGTATTTGTCTATTAGATGCCTCTTGCGCAATAGAAGTTATCACAATATACAGGAACTGTGTTCCCCTGCAATTTGCTGCCAGCTAAGGGCCTGTGGCATGCCCTGACGTAAAATGGAAAAATCGAAGGGGATTCCCTGGATAATGTCTGAGGGGACTTAATATATATATCAAAACATAGCATGGACATATACGATTGTCACCAAAGAGGAGGACTATTGTCAGCACACAAACCTCAGGATATCAGATTTTCATCGCGACATTTGCCTATCAATGAGTAGCAAATGTATAGGAAGGCTTTCCAATATGAATATTGTCAACTGAACGTAAGAAACAAGACTTAATATAAGACAAGAAAAATATTTAATTTGATCGGTTCATATAGAACACGTTCTTCTATCTTCCGAACCGAAGCGGAAGTTCAAAGACCTACCTAGGGCCACACTGTCAATGTCTATTCGATTTCCCTTCGTGAACTTAGGTTCCTGCCACATATCTGATCGCTAAAAAAAATGGCGCAAACCAACCGTAATTGCTCCCTTTTAGGAAAGTTTAAGACTACATGTCTCAGCTTGCTCGCCCAAACTTCTCATATGAAGTGAAAACAATGCGTTTTGGGCTAGTTGTTCAATAGCAAATTCATCAAACTCCCTGATATTGTCTCGACGGCTAGGAGAGGTATTAACATCGACATTTTTCCACATGGCATCCTCTTATTGTCGGGGCAGACGAGTGGCTCTATCCTTATATCCCGCATACACGGTGCAACATGTTGATACAACTTGTTGCGTCCCAACATGTTGCATCATGTAAACCAACCCAAGCTGTACAACTTTTGTTGCATGCAACATGTTGATACAGCTGATTTCAGAATAAAACAAGTTCCATTTCTTACAAAATGTTTTGGAAAATCAGCCAATGAACGATGCATCTGATCATACAAAGGTTTCATTAATTATTATTGACACAACATCTTGCGCCGAGCATGTTTCATCGCACGCAGCATGTTGATACAGCTGATCTTAGAATAGAACAATTTCTATTTCTCACAACATGTTGCGGAAAATCAGCCATGGGACGATGCATCTATAAGTCATATGAGGGGGAGGAAGAGAAGCTAAGAAAGAATTTAAAATATTTTATAGACGTTTTAAGACGGGATGGGGCTAACTACTCAGTTTCAGTTGTCCCACTGCTCTCTAAAGTATATACAAAATTTTGTTGTTCCAAATGAAAACGCAGTTGTGAAACCCAGTTATACAACAAGCCGGATCCTCCGAACGAGTTGTGTTCAACATGTTGTATCAACATTTTGTTCCATGTGTATTCGGCTTTATGGTACAACAGGACTGATTATCAACAGTAGCGATATTACTGTTGAAAAATAAGCAGAGTAAAACTAGAAGAAGCACACTATCATGATTTGGTTCGACTATCCAAGAGAGTTGCTATTCTCGATTCATCACAACACAGATTACAATAAACAATAGGATCATGCAAGTAACCAGCAAACATAACTTACACAAAGAAAACGCGACCTATACAATCTGTAACTAAGACAAGAGCAAATAGCTACATCAATGCGGAGGAAATTTGTCACGTCGTTACGTCACGATTTTGAAAATGTTCGAATTATGGGAAAGAACCTCGATTTTCAGGTTGCTCTATTAGTAAGAACGTCAATGGCCCAAATTGAGAGTGTTGCCCTTTCCCAGTACCGAGATATCAGCTTCCAAAGTTTAAAATCTCTCTAACAAAATCTTATTATTTGTTGCTGGATCCTAACTTGAGCATCCAAGGAATTTTAACCGAGTTTTGACTAAAGGCTTTTGAAATTCAAACGCCTCTACTTTAAACTCTATATACACTACAGGTCTGGTATTTTGGGAAGTAGCCTATTCCACGGTTGCCTTTAATTATCTGGAGTCAAATATTACTATTTCCAAATTTTGTATTTATGACGTCATCACTTTTCCTCCGCATTAGAGAGTTTGATGCTGGTCTGTGAACTCACTCTTACAATTACATGCTGGTATCTTACAGGCAAATGTTAATCAAATTGGAAGGTAGCCCTTTAAGTGGGAACCTGACTATGTACCCCATCACATTTGTATACTGTACTATGATAAATATTACGAAGATGAACATCAGACTCTATTAAGAGGAAGACTGGACACCAGATTTCAATTCTAGGCATAACTGAACTCTGCAAATTTGTGAACTAAGCATCTGGTTAGGAGACGATTATATTTAACTTGGTTCCAACAGCTTAATGGCGAAAAAATCCAAGAATGTAGGAAAGACAGTGTAGTTCCCACGCATGGTCACAACTGGTTACTAGACCATCTCCTGCTGGAAGACAGTATGTAACTCAAGACCATGTTGTAAAGAAGGAGTTCGGGGGTGTAGAGTTTTAGTAGAGAATTGCGGTAGATTAGTATCATTTGAAATTCTTCGCTTTTATGCCGAGGCCGATATCTCGTATATAGATTTATGTGCCAGTACAAAACCTGAGTATTCTCTATGATTGACTCCACTAAGTGCGACTACCTCAATACGCAGTCAGTAAACAGACAGATGTGGTACATCACCAAGCAACAAGTTTACAGCCACGTAAGCGCTTTACTTCTTGCTTTCTTAACACTTTTCGACGCGCTATACTTGACACATATGATGGGATTTGGAATAAGAGTAAAGAGCTGACAAAATTAGAGATAATAAACTCTGACATAATGTATCAGTTGGACGAGTGCCATGTTGCAGAAAAAGGGTAAGGAATACTTTCAGCCCCGTCGCGGAAAGTCAGCGATCTGTGATGACCATCGCAGCAACTGGAGCAAGTCATAGCAATGTCATGGAAAGTCACAGCTGTGCTACAAACAAAAATTTCGAACCGAAAACTATTCAAGAGAGCCTAACACTCATGAACAAGGGTAGTGGTTACGGAAAACATTTTATGATCCCTCATGGCAAAGGCTTTACCTCAGTAGTCATGGAAAAACGTTTATCTGGTAGTTTAAGAAATTCGTCGTTTTACTTATAAACTCAACCGCTGGTTTTAACTCTTGTATTGTATTTTGTAACGAATATACAATTTTTCTGCGCGATTTCATTTCTGCCGGGTATTTCCTAATTACGATTTTTCCGGTCTGTTTATTTCGGTTGTAAGCTGATGGCTAAACGATCTTAATTGTCCCAAATTTCCACATTCTAAATGAAGTGTGTGTGTGTGAACTTCGCGGAAGGATACGGCCTGAATTGTTCTCATCGCAGCAACCTTGAAAATTTTCTGCGACGGGGATTTTCAGGAGATGAAATATATGCTACTAATGTTTAAATGTCAGTAGAAGAATAGCAGAGCGATTTCCCTTCAAATCAAAGTCTCTCTGAAGTCTCCCAACTGTTCCTTTAAATGTTAAAATAGTGTTACCAGATCGCTAGCGGCGCCACGAGGGAACAGGGGAACAAGTCCCCCAACTTCAATTAAAGATCAAATTTTTAATTCGCCCAAATCCGATGAGAAATTTTTGGTGTCGACTTGGAGAAACATTTAGCGCATAAGCCCCAACACGTTGATCACAACTCGTGCCGAGGACCTTGTCTTGTTGTTCAATTGCGTTTCACAATTGCGTTTTCATTTGGAACAACTATTATATATATATATATGTATTCGGGATCGACTTCCCAGATTGTCGACTTTACTATTGCGCTGTTTAGTGCAATGGCAAAGTCTTCGTTTTCGGTGTGGGAGATCCTGGATTCGATCCGGGCCAGCGTCGTAAGCACTTCATGTTTATGAGTTCTATACTATGTAGTTCATGACTGCTTGTGTGTCTGACTGAGTACTTGTATATATGTACATATATGTTACAGAGGAATGGGGCAACTGAAGCTCAAATAATTCGCCCGTTCCCGTCTTAAAACGTCTATGAAACGTTGTTGTTTCTTTCTTCGTTTCCCTTCCCCCTCTCTTATGGCCCTCATAAGTGCATCGTTCCTTGGCTGATTTGCCACGGCATGTTGTGAGAAATAGAACCTGCTCTATTCTAAAATCAGTTGTATCAACATGTTGCGTGCAACAAAAGTTGTACAACTTGATGCGCTTACACAATGCCAAATGGTGGGCGCAACATTTTGTGACAACATGTTACACCGTGTATACGGAGCTATAGGTAAATAATTATTATGTACGGAAGTGCTTCGAGTCACGCATCCTGACTCAAGAGGCCCCTGCACTTAGTCACCTTCTTCACAACTGACACTGTGACCGTTTCAATTAAGATTCTTTTGAAAAATGTCAGGAAGCTAACGATTGTCAACCATATCACTACACCCATGACCACGCCCTATTGTACGTAATAGATGGAAAATCCCCCCCCCCCTCCCCAATGTTTTCAAGCTGACGCTGCCACTGTGCCAGATTAATCATGTGTATCAATGCCCGAAATGGCGTGGGAAGTCTCCAAAATTAGCATCTCTTCGGATTGTTTCAAGCAGTGCCGTAACCACGAAATAATTATTGGGGGGGGGGGGGCTAAACCGGGCTTTCCATTTTCCATGGGCGTGGCCGAGAAAGGATGGTTTGCCTATGCAATGCTTCAAAATTGCCTTGTATTTAAGACCGGGATAACATAGTAGACTTCTCAATATATCAAGCAGAACATATTCTTACGCTCT
>JAAAKL020017841.1:0-10459 GCA_010016065.2 Carybdea cf. marsupialis auct. non (Linnaeus, 1758)
ACATTAAAATCTCTATGTGAAAATTCAACTACTATTTAATTGGTCAGGTTGAAAAATAGGGTTACTGCAACGATTTATTTCTTTACCTCCCGCAGTTAATTGAGGGGGGGGGGGAGATAAATTACTTTTTTCGCAGAAGCAGGAATGTTTATGCATTTAGAAAAGACCTGATTGAAAATAGGAATTTTTTTTGAGTCGTACATGGAGGTCTGGTCCTGTTAACTTTGCCAGACGACCCAAAGGCGCTCTGGAATTAAGACCTCCGCATTTGCATGGCTGATGTTCAGCAGATTAAGAAACAGGAAGTGAAAGTAATTCTATATGCTGTGTTTCGAAACAACTTGACCAGAACAGAACAGTCATTGTTGTAAATCAGAAAAAGTCGTACGTCAATTTTAAAGAGTAGAAATATTTCTACAGAAGAAGCGTAACCAAGACTAGGTTAGATAGGCGAGCTGACCATGTCAGTTGACGAGAAAGTTGATGAAAACATATGCTTTTGTTGACACTGCCAAGAAACACAAAAGTTCCGTCATAATCAATTCAGATTTAAACTTTTAATGCATTCGCCTCCGAATACGCTCCGATTCTTGTTTCCTGCTGAAGTCATTTAGTTCCCAATTTTCGGTAACCAGATATAACCAACTTCGCTTAGACTGCTCTTGCAAAGCTCTTTCGAATTTCATATCGCCTAGGACGTCCTTTGCATTTTTCAAGCTTTTTTATCACAAAAGCATAGCGATTGTGGCAGCAATCCAGATGTTCCCTTATGACTGCGGTTATTTGAGACGTGCGTGGGACATGTCATGTGCTGCCCAAGGGAATCCTCTTTGTATTTATGCATAAACAGTACTCTGCCATGGCACGTATTATAAAGTGCAAAGTGAAGAATGAGCTTTTGAGCGGCGGGTTGGACTGTAGGAAATTAAAAATTGAGGGATTGAAAGTGTAAATTGTCCAAGACTTAACAAAATAGGAAGGTATTTGACCTCACGAGAGAAGTGATCCGTCACTCGTGTAACCTCGCACATGTGTTGAATTTTTCTTCGGTTGACTTGTTTTGCCGTACTGTACAGTAAGTTTTACTATGCAATCCGTTCTATGTACAATACTATGCATAGGTTCTACATTATGCCATACTATGCCATTCTACAGCTCCATTCTATACTGCACTGCACTGTACTTTGCTTGGCTCACTATACTACTCTAGACTAGACTATACTATACTATACTATGCTATACTATATTATACCATACTATACTATACTACACTATAATTTTCTACACTCTGCTATACAATACTGTAGCCAACTGTACTGTAGTATACTATACAACACTATGCTATGCTAGACTATCCTATACAATACTGCACTATACCATACCATACTAGATTAGAAGAAACTACTTAAGACTTAATTGCACTTGATGGATAGTAATGCAAGCAAATTTGACATTTGTACAGGTGTAGAGGGCCCAGTTTGGAAACAAGAAAAGATACGATGTTATTGATAGCATTACTATAGCATAGTATGTTTCCATATTTGAGATTCTTTTTCACCTGTTCTCAGATGCTACTTTAAGTCTCAATATCCTTACCAAACTGATTGGTTCCTTTCGCTGCAGAAATGCGACTGCTAAAATACTCATTCAATGGGTATAATGTAAGATCGGTTTTAGATATTTTAAAAAGTTTTGTTGAAAAGGGAACAGCCAGCTCGACGTTATTTATTTATTTACTTAAATATTTCTATATTTACGGCCACAGTTTCATACTTTTGCATTACTTTAAATCATGTATTTATTCATGTTTTTATTTTATGATGAGTCATGTGTTTAGCCATGTGTTTAGTTTAGTTTGGTCATGTATGTAGTCATATACCTGGCTGCAAGCTTTAGTAAACTCGGCGTTTGAGAAAGACTGGCACCAATAGACCAGCGTGGAGCCAATGACTAGGTGTCTTGCTTTAAAATAGCTTCACGAAACCACAGTCACAGCTTTACGTTTGTATATAGACCAGATTGAAGGGAGAATTTTCCTCTAATGGTGGTCTTTTGGTCGAAATTATTGTCATGCGGTACAGGTTGTTTTTTGTACAAGCAATATGGCTGCGTAATCTCTAGGGCAGTGATTCCTAACCGTGGGCGCGAAATCAGTAACTGGTGGGGCGAGGGTACGAGGTTCGGATTGTATTTAAAGGGTTAATTTGAGATTCATAGTCTCCTTTTATTGACAGTTACGTAAATAGTAACTCCTGTATTTACTAAATATTGATTTTAGAAAGACATTCCTCTTGTGGTCTATACGTAAGTTCGATCTTTTGGTTCCCGTTGAGACTTAAAACGATCCCAACCAGGTCGTCAGTTGAGGTCATGTGAAAGGTGCGGGTCCTCCACCAATTTTTTGATTGCATGTTAAGACGACGAGAGATAAAGACAATCGGTCTGCCTACTTGGGGCTTCAGCAACTCTCCTGTGCTGCACGAGGCCTTACAGAAAGGCGTACATAGATCCCACTTTACTCCGCATGCGTTAGCCCTGTGACACTTAAAAATGGTGTAACAACTGATTGGTGATTTGGAAGGGATTGCTATGTCTACTTGGTGGTTTGGGGCGGGGTGCAAAAACCGGTTAATGATTTTAAAAGAGTGTGAAAAAGGAAAAGAGTCAAGGACCACTGTGCTAAGATGACTGTACTCAAAACTGAGGCGATTTGCTAAACAACCTTCCAGCCGAAATTCTCTTCATGGAGAAAGTATTTTTGTGCAAAGAAAAGGTGCTTCAATGATAGTAAAATATAGTGCCCACTACATGTGAACCTCTTGTTAAAAACCAGCCTTATTTCGAGTATCTGATTTCGTAAAGATATGTTCACTCAAAGATTTCCAAAAGACTTCACCAAGAAGCTGTTTGCATCTTGAAACCCAAACCAATTTTACCAGCAACGTAACGTGCAGCAACATTGCGTTGAAGTGACTCCGTAGCAGCCAACGCGATTCTCCATTTGTCTGCCTATCAGCTGATAAGTCAAGGCGGTTGCAACAATGCCCTGCCTCTTCCAACTATTCCACAATCGTCAAAGGTAAGTGAGGTATTCATTGGTTTGAAAAAGGGCCGTAAATCTCGTTCTGAGAGTGCATAGGAGTAATTGGCGTGTAAAGCATATTTCTAAGACTGTTACGCTTCTGTTGTTTGGACAATGCGAGTAAGTATACAAACGTTTATGATTCTTGTATTCCTGGAACTTGGTTTTGTTGGTTAAAAAAACAATGGTAATGCACCTTTTTGCCATGATATTATACTTCATGCAAGGTGGTGTATTGCGTTAGTAATTAGGTCCAAGATAATGCTTTACTTCATATTCCGTGTGATGGAAACGATTTCTGCATTTAAGATGTATCACTTCGTCGCTGTTTTGTTGTCATAATCGTGCTTGAGTTAGACCCCTTTCTTTTCCCCCTCCTTTGTCTCGTCTTGGTGTAGTTGAGGATATGAAACTGACGTTTTCTTCCCCCCACGAGGTTTCTGACTTTTTTCGCTGCACAGTTCATGCCCAAATGTTCTGAAACAAAAGCTGTCCGTATTACAACTGTTACAGGTCACCTACTGATAAGAACTCCAATGGCTTGTCGAGACATGCGCTGAGTTTTTAATGATTGTATGAACAATCTCTCATCAAACACGCCACCGCAGTGTAATCTGCTTCTTACGGGAGATATGCTCTCATTTCTGCCCGATCTCAGCTATAATCTATTTCGTCAGTAATCAATACGAACATTACTGAATAGCTGGAGTCCATCGATGTTTAGTGCTTAAATTAGAAAGTGCTGTGTACCATCTCAGTTATAGAGATTTAGCTGTCGGATTATCTGTTTGTTGTAGTCTGGAATCTTAACTCAAATCAGTTTTTTATTATTTTTACCCTTAGAGGTAGTCAAGTTCGTTTTAGCCTTTTGTTCGGTTGTGTATGATAACCATGGTGACGTGCTTATTCTATTAAGAACATCTCTTTGTTAATTCATTTCTCAACTCGTTTGACTTCGTTAAGGCGCAGACCTTCATCATTTCTCGCATCAGAATGCTTCAACAATATTGTATTTCTTAGGCCTGTTGAATTGCAAGCTCATTTACTTCGATTTTTAACCAGGTGGTTCTCCTTGCCACTTCCGCATTTGATGTAACTTTAGCGTCAGCAGATTCCTATTCACATTCACACGATTTGTATTAGCAGTTTACTATGCAAATTTATTTTTGCGCAAGCGCAATTTCATGTGAATGCTCCAACTACCGTTCACTTTTTTTGTTTGTTGGTTTTGCAGTTTATTGAAGTTAGCTTCAGTACTACGTAATCTGCTTTTCTTAGTGGCACGCCGCTTTAGTTAGTGCGTCCATGGCACAACCCAGTTTCAAGAACAGAAAAGTTGAGTATGAACCTGCTAGGAAATCTTTTTTTTGTTTATATAAACCATGCTGATTAGGTATGCCGGAAAGTCCATGCAGCTCTGCGCTCTAAGAAAACCGTATTTCACACGCACAAGTGACAACCAGTGATCTGTAAAAAGCACTGGATCGAGTATCTTCCGCCTCAAAGTGAGGTCAGTGGTTGGATGCCATTTTAGTCCCCATCAAACAAAGCTTATAAACAATGTTACGTAGCATGGCAGACCTTTCCGCGATATGTAACTTAGACGGACCAGTGCTCGCGATTGCACTTTTTCGCTGTTGGAAGCGGTTGGAAGCTCGATCTAGTCTTTTTGGGGGATCAGTGAGTATGCGCAGGGAAAGTATGACGTCACGATTTTGAAAATAATTGAATTACGGACAAAATGCTTAATTTTCATGTTGCCCTATTAGGAAGAATGCCAATGACCAAATGTGAGAGTGTTTTCCTTTCCCAACACCGAGATGTCAGCTTTCAAAAGTTTAAATCTCTCTTTAAAAACGTCACTATTTGATGCTGGTCCCTAACGTAAGGAACCAAGGAACATTAACAGAGTTTTGACCGTAGATTTTTGAAATTCAAACGTCTTTATATTAAACACTATGCACACTACAGGTCTGATATTTTGCAAAACAGACTATTCCAGGGTTGCCTTTAGATACCTGGAGTCAAATCTTACTATTTCCAAAAATTTTGATTTGTGACGTCATCGCTTTCCCACTACATAATGCCCTTGCACCTGACACAGTGAAATAGAAGGTTTAAAGTCGCATAAAGTCGTGTAATTAACCATTCTGTGTTTGTGATATTGTAATGACCCTGTTGAAAACACGATTTTATATTCTCTTTTCCAAAAGGAACAAAGAGAGAGGGAGAAGCAAGACTTAGAATATGCAAAGGAAATTGCTGAGGATGATGATGACTTCCCATGATGCAACATGTGCATTCTTAGCAGTGACTCAAGGGACAGTAGGACGATGTGAACACAAACATCAGAACATTAATTCCCGTAGAGACGGACTTCCCTTTGGCATATTGTAGCCCTCTGTTGTGGCATGTCTTTGTGAAGCTGAATTTAGACTGTTGCTTTATTCGTAGTCCTGCGGATGTATCTCGTACGAAGAGCCATTTAAAATCTATAATAAATGGTAATAAACACAGTATCGTTTGTCTTGATTGTAGCCCATGCTTACTCGCACAGCATCACAAAGATGCTATTAAGCACTTACTTTGGCAAAGCGGTTAGGAAGGGGAGGATAACGCCCTCAAGATCTTTGAAGAGTAGGGAAGAACTTTACAATTCCAAAACAATTTTTCAACTGCAGAATTCTCGACCGTTATACATGTCTTCCGCTCCAGGTGCAAACTCTCCTCCTATGAAACTGAAAACCATATTTCACTTCTAAGAAGATTGTCTTTTCTGTTGTGACTGGACGCCTGGAACTCAAGAAATAGAGAAAGTGTGACTTTTCACTGTATCCGCACTGTAAATCTGAGGTAAAGTTTCCACTACGGGTGAAGTCATTGAACAAACCAATGGGCACATCCATCCTCCCAGGCCAAGAGATTGTAAACTACCCGGTAGAGAGGGGTGATATTTGAGAATGGGATGGAACTAACCTCAGAAATGTTATTTTGTAAGTTATAACCGACATGCAATAATGACGTTGTAGTAATCGTAGCCTTCGAAACGGTTATTATATGGTGGAATCACTTCGGGTGCCACTGGAAAACGCAAAATAAAGCGAACGTGTATAAGTGAAGGACTAAACCCAAAGCGACGAGTGGTACCCATAGATTAGTGATACCCAAGTTCTGGCGCTAGTAGTAGTAAGATTCTTGGGTGGCCATCCCGAAAGAAAAAAGACACTTTCCGGAGTGATGATGATACATCTGTGTGCCACATTAGTTGATCACAAATCGTGCTCCTTGAAACATCAAATACGAAATTTCGAAACTTCTTTATTCCCAAGCTGTGTACCTTAGGGCAGAAAATATTGCTTAACTTTTCTTTCTTCTCTTAGTCAGCTTCAACCTCTATTTATTTGGACGAACGTAAAGTTATAAAAGAGTTTCTAGTTTCACTTATTGCCATTTTGAAAGCTGGTCTTACGCCACTGCTGATGTGATGGTCCATAATCGTCTTGTTCATAAACGTCGTCGGTATGCCCCGAACAGTAGACTAAGAAGTCCATGGACTTTTTTGAAGTCTGAATGGAGTTAATAGATATGCTTAAATAAGCTACGTGGGTTAAATAGTTAAAGGTACAAATATTTCATTGTTGATTTTATCACTAATTTTATTGATCAAGATATCTTATCGAATGTGATTCCTTATGTAACTCAGTCGACTGTCAGTGGAGAATTATGTAGATCGGTTTAGCTTTGGAAAGAGGATCCTAAGTTATACGAAACAATCACTACACACCTCTGCTCTTCTCCCCTCTTATAATTTTTTGAGTTTGAATTGGATTGATTCGTACTGTCGGCAACGTGAATAGCTGTACACTGAGTAATTTTGCTTAACTGTGGACTCTCCAATGTGAGTCGTATGAAGACAGGACGTGTTTGCTTTTGGATGTATGGCAAATGTAAATCGAGATTGATTTCATTGCAATGCACAGTAATGATGTTTGTAAAAGGTCTTTTATGTTTCCCTCCTTGGTTTAGCACAGTCTCAAAATCGGCTGCCGACGTCAAAACTGAGTGCAGAAAGTTAAAGCACCATAAATAATTCACATTTGAAGGATAATCATGTGTAACTTAGTTGTAGCTTTGCATGGCGGTAAATAACAATGAAGCAAGAGAGGGGAGTGTGAAAACTCTTCGCAAGATGATGTGTTTTCCCACTGTGTTGTCTTCTTTTGTTTGAAATAGAGTTTACATCTGGAATGAGAGTTCTGCTCGAATCCTTGGCCATACTCGACATTCGTCAAGCCTCTGTTTCAAGGGAAAGTCATCAGGGATTTAGTTTTACTAAAAATCTCTGCTTAACAGGAACGAAGCACTCGCTTTGTTATAAACTAAGGTTGGAAATCGGAAATGAGATAGGAAACGTCTTTACTTACACACTACTTACAGATGAAAATCAAATAATTGTAACCCGTTCATAACTTTTTCTAAAATTCTTCGTCGCTCGCCCGATCCCAATTTTGAAACTGACAAGACAGAAATGAAACTTGAACAATAAATGTTGCTGTTGTTGCGCTTTTCTTGTTTTACAGACCTCTTTAAATATATGTAATGGGGGCACAAGACTTTATCCCTTCATGCGTCACAGAACCTTCGTGGATACGCGATTAACGTCAGTGCATGCAAGTTTAAAACCCAGCTTGAAGTGACTTATAATCTTTTCAGGCATCGTTTGAAATAGTTTTTACTACAGTGAAAATAACCTCTAATCGTATGTGTGAAGTGCTTGTCGTTATTTCAATGCTGTGCTAAAATAGGATATAAACCAAAAAAGAAGACCTGCCACTCAATTCGTCAATTTTCCTTAAACAAAATTTTCCTTTCTCATATTCATTTTTTGCCATGCTAGTGCAGACCGAGTCAATTGACTTCCAATCCATTTGCTATGGTGCTTACTACACAATAGACTACGACAATGATCTCGCGAGTCCGTACACAAAACGTCTTCTATTTGGCAACTGCTTAGAACCTGCATTGCCTTTTAGTATGCTATAGGTGAACGTGAGGAACACAAAAAGTTTACTGCCAGTGTACATTTCTCGGCAATATTTATAGAAATAGAAGAATAGTTTGTTGGTGGTACAAAACAGTAAAACTGCACGAAATAGCGAAAACATTTTAGTACTGAAAAGCTTTTTTCGTCTGACACTCCTCAGAGTAAAAAATCGTCCGAATTAAAAATGAGAAGAAATCAATGAAACTTAACCCAACTGTGTTTTAAAAGTAACCAATCAGACCTCTGACTGCTAGATTAGTGTTGTTTTGACCAATCAGTGTCTGTGGAACTGAATGGTTAACTGGTTTCTTCTCAATTTTTAATTCTGACGATTTTGTACTCTGAGGAGTGTCAGATGAAAAAAGCTTTTCAATACTAAAATGTTTTCGCTGTTTCGTGCAGTTTTCAGTGAATTGTTATTCAGGCTGTAAAGAATTGGTGAAATCTTGAATTTGACCATAATCTAAGCAATCATCCCCTTATTCATTTTTTTGCTGAGGATGTTAAACTAGTTTATTAAGTCTTTGCCCCTTTTATCCAGTGATGAAGAAGAGTCGTCGCAAACTGAAATGGACTCAAGCGATCCAAGAGCAAGGCTACTTAAAGATGGTGAAAAGGCTTTACAGAAGCTCTCAAACAGAGGAAAGATGAGAGACGGTACGGCTATGTTTGGCTGTTCTTCTGTAGAATTTTGCGTTTCGTTCATTGTATCTAACATTTTGCCCCTTATTTCAATCCTCCTTCATCTGTGGCGGCACGTCATTGTCATAGCTTTATATAGAGAGGGTAAAATTTAATAATTCTCTAATGGATATCAGGCCTGTGGCGCTAGCGAGGTTTCCAGTTCAAATCAAAAGGCCTTCCGATGTTGTATCTACAAGAGGGAAAGTATTGGAGAACAGTTTGATCGTTTGAAACGGCATGTCTGCTGTGACAAGATAAGTTTAATATGCAGAAAGTTTGATCTAAATAGAGGGTGATTTTTAGCATTGTAGAAATATACCGTTGCACGTGAAGCAAGGCTTCACAGATACTTCTTTATATTCTTGTCTACAGGCAAGCCCAAGCGACAGTCTTTTTTGTGGTTATGTTATAGATTTATCTCACCTACTCTCTTTACACATTCGTTATGCCAGAATATAATGAAAATAATTTCATATTTACTTAAAACTGTGGTCAATGGTTATGGTCAATGGTTATAAGTTGTAGACAAAGAAAAGTCGTCTTCTAGTTGCCCTTGAGTCTTTTCGGTCAAATCACGTAACGGATGTCGATAGGTGCTAAATAGAGCGTCAGTTGTACACTCCAATTCCGATTAACTCTTCACAAAAAACCCGCTATATATCTATAATCGTTTTCATTTTTGCCTCGTTATCTCACTTGCACACAGAGGAGCCTGATGCTAAAGGAGGCTTTAAGTTTAAAATATTTTTTTTATTTCCTTCAATCTTTTAATTAGTCGGTACGAAAACCTACATGTTTGAATGTATCCCCACATTTAACAAGAAAGAAACATTGCAATTTGTTTTCGGTTTACACTCGATTTTAAATATAGGCTTAGGTGATGTATACATTGGTAGGGCTATTTTGGTAGGTAAAACACTCGAGGTCTATGCACTGGAGTTCCTTGATCTTTCACATCATCTGCAATTTATTGCGGTACCATCAATAAATTTGGTTTATGTTTGACGGTTTTTATCTTTTCAAATCATATCATCTTCACTTGCAGGCGAGGATGAACCTGTTTTGCGAAGAAAGAAGTCAGTACATCGCCCACTTGTGATAGAAGAAAGAGAATCCAAAGATAAAACAGAGAAGGAAAAGTCGCCTCAGCCAAATTGCAGTCGGCCACGTTCAATGTCAATTGCTACGTTTATGAATGCCATGAGGACGGCAGAAAATAAACTCACATTTCTTCATTTTCGAACGATAACTGCAGGGGACATATTTGTAAGTGCATTTAATAGCTTCATCTGTGTAGCAAAAAAATGTTTTTTGTCTTCATTGTGATTTCCTTTTCTGATTGTTCAAGTAGGATGCACAAATCACGTCATGTTGTACTTTATGTCCTAAGACATTTCTCACCCTTTCAGGCAATTATTCTAAATTTGGTGTACTACATACCTGCTCTCATATCTGCAATAATAAAGTAGAGTATGTATGTATCTATGTATGTATGTATGTATGTATTATGTATGTGTGTGTTTGTGTGCATGTATGTGTGTATGTATGTATTATGTATGTGTGTATGTATGTATGTATGTGTGTATGTATGTATGTATGTATGTATGTGTGTATGTATGTAGGTGTGTATGTATGTATTATGTATGTGT
>JAAAKL020017842.1:0-10459 GCA_010016065.2 Carybdea cf. marsupialis auct. non (Linnaeus, 1758)
TTCACTTGACATATACCTTGACTTTTAAGTGAAAAGAATTTTAAAATTTCACTCTGAAGGGGTCAAGCTACCTTAAGAGATCAAAGAGGAGTACAGCAAAAAATGAAGAGATGCAGATACAGACTCATTTTCCATCGATCTATTCATTTGAAAAAGTTTGTAGGTGGTATAAAACAATAATACTGCACCAGATAGTGAAAACAGTTTAGTACTGAAAAGCTTTTTCCGTCTGACACTCCTCAAAGTACAAAGCTAGGTTTGCTTTTCACTTAGCCCTTCACGATCCGTTTACATTAGAGCGAAAAAGCTATTACTTCGCGGACAAAATGAATTTGTCTTTCCATTGGGTCTGTTCGGTTATCCATTCAGTTCCACTACACTGAGTGGTCAAAAAAGCACCTACCTAGCAGCCAGACTTCTGATTGGCTACTTTCAAAAGACAGTTGGATATAGGTGTCATTGATTTCTTCTCTATTCCAATTCTGACGATATTGTGCTCTGAGGAATGTCAGACGAAAAAGGCTCGTCAGTAGTAAATTGCTTTCGCTTCTTCGTGCAGTTCTTTACATTTGAGTGTATCACTTTTGTTACAAGTTTAGGCCTACACTATGCTCTTCATATACCTTTAATTTCGTACAAGGCCCCATTTTGAGTTATACGGGAGATATTTGATGATAGAGCTTAGAACTAGATTTGTATCCAAAGAGTTGGCGTTTGATCCCGGTCCTACAGTATCGCGGCTGACTTGTTTGTTTGTGAATTGCTTCACTATGTTTAAGGGTTTCATTTCTTTAAAGGATTAAAAAATCCGAGAAAGAAGGAGAAGTACCTCTGCACTTATAGTGGCCAAGAAAACGTTCCACGAGTGGCGACTTCTTAAAAGAATGTATGGTTGTAAGCTGAAATGCTAAAAGCTCTGTTGACAGTCCACATCGTATTTTTTTGATACCCAAAAAGGTTAAGTTTCATATAACAAACCAGTAACCTCTTCATTTTCATCGCCCTTTTTGATTGAAAATTCAAGTAAAGTTTGATTACTTCATAAACATTTTACTCTTGCACCCACCTCCAGTTAAAACAAGCCATCTCGACGCTTCTATTGCCTTAGTAGAGGATTACTGGGCTATGCAGTCAAAGGAATTAATTTTAAAAGGAGTTGCATTACCGATATTGTGTTGGTGCACTCGAAGTCATACGATAAAAACCTGTAAACTAAAATGAAAGAATAAATAACTGGAAAAGGCTTTTTTGTCCTTCAAGCACCTGTAAAATTTCTGAAGGTTCCAGTATCGATAGTTCCAGTATTAATATCGTGTCAACAGTCAACCTATTAGGCTCTAGTTACTCCAGGCTTGATAAACCAGACAGAAATGTTTAAAAGTATTGACTCATGGTCAACATTTCCTTGTAGTTAATCGTAATTGTGCTTCTTTCCTTGAGCCGAAATACCTCGTTAATTCTATAACAAAGTTATGATTCGTTTTCCAGTTTTGCGCCATTCGTGAAATTCACTTATCAGAACAATTGTCATGTACAGAAAAGCGACAAAAAGCCGATATCTTATACATCTTCTTAAACGAATAAAGTAACCGCTACTTTCTTTGAAGATTAGTTGTGGGTCGCATCTTTTCCAATGCTTTAAATTTGTTATTTTTAACTGATATTGCGCCGTATAGCTATCAGGGGATTAGATGTACAAATGAAGAGAATCTTTGGCGCCCGATTGTCTAGGACTACATGCAGAGATGTTGATTACAAAAGTAACGATGGGCCTCTTACTAAGAAAACCCCCGCCCATGGAGGTGTTGGGGAAATAAAGTCTGGATATATGTTTCCATCCTTTTTTGATTTCCAAATATGCAAACATTAATACATACCCGTTAAACATTCTGGTGTTTATCGAGTATATATCCATGTTTTACACACAATTCACTAAGTAGGAAACTATGACAGCTTCCCTATAATTATTTTGATAAAAAATTTGTAGGCCATTTTGAGTGCACTATTATTTGTCAACTCCATGCCTGTGCAATAGCCCTCACCAATAAGAGAAATAAATTTTTAACATCATAAATTAAATTTGTCTTCGTTACGATTAAAACGTTTATAGAAGTTGCGCTGACATTTCACGGAAGCAAGAGTGGGAGATCTCATTGCATTTGAAGAAATTTATAGTATTTGCCATTGGGTCACCATATCTCTTATAGCAGAGTAGCTAGCTGCGGCCGCGGTGCTTCCTCGCAAGCCTCCAGTGGCGAAACACCTTTTTATGCAAAATGCCGTAGGGGAGCAACGCTGCCTTCCAATATCCGTATAGCTGGATAAATACTTCGTTAGTAGCCTCCACATTATTATACTAGTAAACTAGGCAGTCCATCAAATAACTGTTTTAAGTTATTACTTGATCTTGTTCAAGAGTGATTTGCTCCCGATTTTTAGACTCTTTTTATTCTAATCTTATCTGGTAATTTGAGCAAAAGAAAGCTAAAACAACCTCAAAACGCAAAATTGCTAACAAAAATATTGTGTTGTTACGGTAATAATTCACCATAACTGAAAATTAGTCAAATTCAAGTGGTAAGTTAGTCCGATTCTGCTCGATGAACAGGGTGCGTTTAAGAGCTCCCCATCGTAACTTCGCAATGATATAGGTCTATTAGTTTTTAAATCAGACCTATAGTTCGTTAGTTAGGGGTTATCTTTACCAATGTTATAGGCTTACACTCGTCAGCATCGTCATTTTCAATTATGCTTTCACATTTAGCGTTTTTTGCTTACAGTTTTATTAGAGTTTTGAAAGGCAACGGTATGAAACCATTTTTATGGATCCAAATCTAGGAAGCCCATGTTTGAATGGAAAATTGTTCAACTTCAACACTTCAACTTTCCAAACGCAAATTTTAAACCGATCTGCGAAAAATTTAAACGTCAAATTACTTCTACTTGATGAAAGACATCAAGAAAATTAAATGCTATAAATTTTAAGCCACTAAAAAGAAAACGGGAAACGGGAGGTAAGTGTTTCCTAGCAGGGTTCCAAACATCCCCACCCACAATAGCAGAATAGCGTTAATGGTGATGCGTGCTAGCCAGTAGACTATTTTGTTGACTGCAACTTCTTTATGAACAAGAAGCACATAATTTCGTAATGTGCTGAAAATTTTGGCGAAATGTATTTTGCTTTGTTAAGTAAATAAACAAAAATGAATAAAATGTACATAATGATCACTTGCAAGGTAGCATGTACATCATAGAAGTTTTCAAGCCAAAAAACAGAAGTAAAATCTTTCTGTAACAAACCGGGAGCGCGTTTATGGTAGATACTATCCAATACGGACGGAAAGTGATGACGTTACAAGTCAAAAAATTTTTAAATAGTACGATTTGACTCCAGATATCTTAAGGCAAGTTTAGAATAGGCTGTTTCCCAAAATAGCAGACCTGTAGTGTATATAGTATTTAAACTATAAGGGTTTGAATCTCAAAAATCTCTGGTCAAAACTGCTTATATTCCTTGGTTCCTTAAATTAGGAACCAGTATTAAATAATAGGGTTTTGCTAGAGAGATACAACACTTTGAAACCTGATATCTCAGTGTTGGGAAAGGGTAACACTCTCAATTTTGGCCATTGGCGTCCTCACTAATAGGGTGACATGAAAATTGAGTTTGTTCCCCGTTATTCAAAAATTTTCAAAATCGTGACGTCACACTTTCCCACCGCATTGCTTAAAAATGGATGCGGAAAGTATTGATTAAGTAAGTTTTTACTGAAATTGAAGGGTACCGTAAAACACTGAAGTGAAATGCATTTGTTGATAAAGTTCTATTTTGCACCTACTTTTCTTTCTTAGTCGTTGCTATTGGCAAGAGTACAGCTTGTGTTTTTAAGCTTGAAACTTAATGACAAAACTGTTTTGTAGTCAAGATCTTTGCTTGCTAGCCACAGGGTACCGTGCATACTTGTAACAGTGATTGATATAAACCATCGAGCGGAAAATCGTCTGTGTGGACCAAACTTGCAAGAAAATCTACTCCTGGTATGAATCTATTTCCTGTTATCTAATAGTTAGTGTGGTCTTCGTTGTCGCAACTCCCCTGTGGCAACTCCGCTGTCACAAATCCGCTGTGGCAACTCCGCTGTCACAACTCCGCTGTCGCAACTCTGCTGTCACAAATCCGCTGTCGCAACTCCGCTGTCACAACTCCGCTGTCACAACTTCGCTGTCACAACTCCGCTATGAAATATGGAGAGGTATATGAAAAATCTGAAAGCTGAAGAAGATTAGATTTTAACACTACGCCAGGGGCTGATTGATACAGCGAAACATGCAGGAAAATAGACTTCTAACTATCCTCCTGAAGTGGTAATGATGATAGAATTATGGGAAATACAACTCTCAACTGTAACACGAATACCTAACTTCTTATAAGCAAGAACTGAACCCCCATTATTCTTATTCCTAAAAAATTCTTTTTTACTACAGCTTGTATTAGGTGAAAAATTGTTGGCCAGCATGTTTTAACCTAACTTGTGTTTTAAAATGGTTTTATGAGCCGATCTTTCCTTTATCGCTTTTTAAAAGAATTTATCCTAAAAGAGTGCTGTCACTTCTATTGGAGACTTCCATCAACAGCTCTTATTTTCCTAACGTTTCGATCCTGTAATTTTTGGTCTATAAGAAGTCATCAACCGGTAGTCTATGGAGAATTTCCATTCCAAAGGATTACTCTCTGAGTTTCCTTATGCCTTTGATTTCACTCGTTCTATATCTGACCAAAATACAATTATTTCTAGACCTTTGAATAAATAAAGTGAATCAAGAGATAAAGCCTTTGACAACTCTAAAGGGTATACGGAGTCTATTAATCTCCTCAAAATTTGCAGGCCTGTATTATTTAAAAGAACTTTTCTAGAGAATCCATATAATTAAGACAAAAGTACATTAGATAAATAGGGAAAACGTTAATTTCAGCTCGTAAATAGATGTTATCTGGAAATTGAACATGTAGCTATCGTTGAAAGTAGCGTTTGTCAGATTCATGCAAACTTACAAGCTTCGAGCACATCGAAGTTGCGAGAAACTAACCCGTCCTCTTAAAATAAATTGCATCTGAAAGTAAACGATCTTGAGTATGTCGTTCCTCCCAGAAGTGAAAAGAGGCAAAAGTCCAGAATCTCACACAACTCATGTACATGACTAAACTCAGTAAACAGAAAGAAATCGTGAAACTAGGTTAATAAACAATCCCTCGACCTTAGTGCTTTAGATGATAGGTTCCTGATTAGGCTACTACGAAACGTGTTTCAAAGTGTGTGGTAAAAACCCTGAGCATCTCGAAAAGGAGCACTGGCTACGTGTAGGTCTGTTCGTGGACTCAAATCTAAACATGCCTTCGTATGAGAAGCATTGGGGATAAACGTGCAAATCACGACGGCAATGTGCGTTTTACATGATATATTTTAGTAGAATCTTTAGCAGAAACAAGACCGGAAGTAGGCTTCTGTGTGTTGTAAATCAAGACCTCATGCTCTTAAAAATCATTCACATCAGAACCTTAGCTTAAAAACGTGGCCAAAATCTTACTTGGTTTTAAATATCTATGCACACTACGAATGAGAACCTTACAATAAAATCATTTTTTTGAAATGTTTGGCTGTTAACGGATCTGTTGAGTGGCCGGTGGAATTCGGAGCTTTCAGTGTAATGTGGGATAGCAACTGCAACCGTAGAAGACTGTCCTGACGTTGATTAGCAGTAGACTCTTTTTAAACTTCTGCTGACATTGTAAGAACAACGTAAGATAAGTTGTAGCTACTTAATGGTTGTTTTATTCACAAAAAAGAGTACAGTGATGAAATAGTCCGCTTCTTTTGAAACCTCATAGACTAGTCATTTTGATTCACGGTAAATGAGTCCTTTTCAACTCTCGTGCGCTAATAACTTAAAATCGTTATGGATGCCTCCTGCTCCTAAACTAGTTGTGCACTGCATAGTGTCTCTGACCTTTTATTCCGATTTCTGTTTACCTTGTTAGGAATAGTTCGTAAAACGGAACCGCTATTGTGTTCAAAAGACAGACTGCGACCCTCTCAAATCTTGCTTGCGCCAAAATTCTCTCGTCCAGCAGTGTGATTGGTTAGTTTTTGATGCTTGGTTGACAAGCTTCAACGATATACATAGGTAAAGTGAATAAGATTACGGCACATTAGACAATGTTAATTTGAGACAACATTAAATTAGACCACATTACGTTTTTGGACCACTTTTAACTATGGCCACACTGTTCTTAGCTACTCCATTCAAGTATAACTCATAAGGGGATGTTTTTAAATGTCTTATACCATTAGCATGAAAAAATATGTTAAATTCCTCATCAACAAAACTTTTCTATTGTCAGAAACTATTTCCTCAGGAACTCTTTGTGTCATGAAGTAAACTAGATTTCTAATAGTGAATAAAGCAGAAGAGCTTGATGTAATGTGAGCATTGATCCATTTTTAATATCTATCTTCAGAAATGTAATGTTGGAATGGATCGGAGTTGACAAAGGTCTCGGAGGAAATTTCCTTGGGTGCAAAGAAGCAAATGATGGCGAATTGCAAACAAGCCTGCAATGATGACAATTCCTCATTAAATGTTTGAAATGTGCATCCATATTAGGCCATTAAATATAACAACTTACAAGAAGTTTCATTTGAACTATGCCAGTATGCCAGTATGCACTTCATGCAGAACATGTAATACCGATAGGTGTAAAGTTACAACAATATAACGGAATAACAAGGCATGAGCCCCATCAGAAACATCGTTTGCAACCTGTTGGTACTATCTAAAAGGCATATACTTGATTATCTCTCTTATGATGCCAACAAAATAATACAAACTTGTTAACATTTTCAATACACATTACATGTACTTGCCATAGCAATTCCCTATGGAGTAACTGGTATTGCTACTAAATACTCATGGTGTAAATTACTTCACCAGTCTCCGGAGTTTGATGAGGCACATCATTTACTGGAAATCTACTCAACGCATCAACTTGAGCTAAGATTTTTCCAGGCTGATATCAAGAACCGTAACGTAATAGCCCACTCCTGTAAGCATGCAGAGGATAACACAGGAGAAACTTTATGCTCACCAAACCAAGTCTCAAGGGGCTTATGATCATTATTAATCAAGAAATATAACATACTAGGAAATCATTTAATACTCCATGCTATAACTAATGCTTCCTTTTCTACCTGACTGTAGTTTTTGTCTGGAGAGGATAGAGTCTGAGGAGAAAGAATAACAGGTTTCTTTACCTCATCAATAATGTGAGACAGAGCTGCAGCAATTCCATGTGGTGAAGCATGAAATGCTAATATAATCGGTTTCTCAGGATCAAAGTGAACTAAAATTTGTGTAGATTGCAGCATCTCCTTGATCTTCCAAGAAATTTTCCTTTGTGCATGGGTCCATAAAATTTCACGCTCTGTAGACGAACTTTGAATGATATGGTCCCTGTCAATACACTAATATTATGTAACGTTCCAACTCGGCAACATTCCGTGGTGTTGAAACTTTAGAAGTTGACTCAATTTTCTTTTAATTGGTTAAAATACCAACAGAATTGATTTTGAGTTAGAGAGGTTATTTTTGATTTCATGAAAAGGTTTAAAAACTTCTTCTAGGCTTGCCAAATGCTCTTCTTCAGAGCAACCAGTTATGAAAGTATCTTCTACATAGGCGCACACGTTTGGCAAAGCTTGCAACAAATGTGCAAGGATCCTCTGAAAGATACCCAATGACGAGGATGTGCCTAAACATTAAAAATACAATTTTAGAATTGTCGTTAACTTTTGAGACTAATCATTCAAGGGTATGAGCATTGCTAAGATCTAATTTTCTTAAAGATATTCCATAAGAATGTTAGGACAATAAATTAGCAATCTTAAGAACCAGACAGCGGTCTGTTTGAATGACCCTGTTTATAGAAACCTCCTGCAAATCCTGACTGTACCACCTGGTTTTAATACGGGCACAATAGTTGCAGCCCACTCTGAAAAGGAAAAGGTTGCCCCTCTGTCCAAAAAGATTTTTCCTGTAATACATTTTAAAGTGCATAGTCCTTTTTCCCAGACAGAAGGATATCTACTTAAAACAATGTCTAAAGGGATTAATTATTCGTTTCTGGTAAGTTTATAAACTAATTGCCAATCGACACTAATTTGGGACAATCAATTCTTCCCTAATATACTTGGTCCGTTAAGGGTAACAACAAGAGTTGGTAAAATAACATCCTTATCATTATGGGTCACTTAAATGTCAATTGCTGCTAAAACTTTGAACAATTCACCAGTGTCCGTCTAAAGTGATTTGATGTGCATTCGCAAAGTTAACTCTCTCAAAGCTTTTCATACAAGGTTTTACTAATCAAAGAAGATGAAGCTCCCTTGTCTATTTCAAAACTTTATCGCTCACAATTCATCAGCAAGTCAATAGCGTACGGGGTTCATCCGTTGCGAAGAGAGTACATTTCATATTCATTTTCAGACTCAGTGCCTTGGCGACATTCCCGTAGCTTTACCATCTCATTTTTAGGCTTGGAAACTCTGGGTTTTTCCTCTATGCCTCTTGATTGTGTCCTCTTGGACCACGGTATCACTGGAAGTATTCAGACAGTGCCGATAATGTAATTTTGGCGTTCAAATATCTTAATCAGAATGATTTATCAGGGTTCCCAGCTCCTCGGCAAGCTTCGCACAAAGTAAGCTATTTTGTGATCATGTGTTCTAGCGTGGTTTGCCTTAAAGGCTGTACAACCGATTTAGGATTGCAGAACGAATTAGAAGCCACAAGAATTCTTCATAACCACGACTTCCCAAAAGAAAATTCGATTTAAGGAGTTATCATATCAGATAAACCCTCCATCAACCTTCTATAGCATGTATATTTATACTACTGTTAAATGTTGGGTCCATTGAAAAGAATACAGTTTGATTTAAAGTAATAGTTGAAGTCATTCGAGCTTTTTGTTGTCTAAACTAAAAATATCTGAAAGTGTAATAGTCAAGTTTACAATTGTCAAATTCATAATTACCCAGGGCTGGGTCCCCCATGTTTATATATACCCTTGTCGAAAATAAAGCACTCTCGTTTTCGAATGTTTTCAGAACGAGACTAGACTGCGAGTAAGCACGAACGTAAAGCATCTCATTGCTGTTGCAGGCAACAAAAACGGTTATGGCTTCCTAATGCTGGGTACGCCGTCTAATCGAAACCTGTTTTTCTCCTACGGAGCAGCAATTACTCCTAGTCACAAGCGTTTCCTCTCGCCACCTATTGGTCAGGAAGCATATATTGCCTTATCCATGCTTTTCACAATATATTGCTTTCTTTCCTATCTGAAAGCGGTCCTAGTTGTTCACAATTCTCACCCCTTGTGGGTGAGTGACGTAGATACAATGGTAACTTGCCTCTTTATATCCTATTGCCATGAGCTCCATTCCCTACGTCACCCATACTATTAGTTGCCTTTTACAGCCATCATTAGGAGGGATGCCCACTTATTTCCTCCGTTCTGCTTACTACAACATTGGTGTCCCATGAGATGCATCCATTTCAGCACATTGTAGAATATAACTCTTCGCCTTAGTTTGTGGATTTTCAACCATGTTGTTATTATCCTATTTACCAACATCCACAGGTATCAAGTTGTGGAATACGCCAGATGATGACAAGAAAACACAATAAGTGAAGAATGTTTTCACCGGCATACTATCGCATATGCAAACATAGCCTCGTCTTGAACATGTCTCGAGGGAGACTTTATTTCAATGTGCTTTAGTTAGCCTTGCTTTGAATGTTGCAGCCACATCTGGGTTGTGGCACTTCCTAACTATTTCAATGTCACAAACTACAATCAACACTTGTAATACAGTTTCTTAAGCGTTCCTGTTTAGCTTTGATGCATTATCTCACCTCCGGCAATATTGCATAACTCACACTGTCGAAACTAGTATCTCCATCGACACTTCTTAGCTCAACTCAGCCCCTTAGTCCGTATTCACAAGGGTAGCTAAAGCTCATCCAGCTCCCATTATCCAGCGTGATTGTTTCGTAACGTATTTGCAACGAAAGATGGCCAAAAAGCCATCAGGCTTATTAGCTTCAACATCTTTGATTTACACAACAGTTGAACCCTTAGACTTAGAACACAGAATCTCCTTTTACGACGAAACACTCCTTGCGGATTTATGCTGCTTAGTTCGTTTAGTCGTATCTCACTACACTTGAATGTTTCAGAAAATCTGATGCAGTGCCAAAAGTAGAAACATCCCTTACCTCGAATCAACATGGTTTTTCTACTTTGTTTTCGTGAAGGAAAGCACGTGAATTTTAGAACTTATCCTAGTAATGGTACGAAACCTAATCGACCTTTATGAATAGCGTTTTTGGCGATGGATGAGCT
>JAAAKL020017843.1:0-10459 GCA_010016065.2 Carybdea cf. marsupialis auct. non (Linnaeus, 1758)
TAGAGTTCTCATTCATGCATATGAGCATTAGCACAAGAAAGTAGCAGATATTGAGTATCATTATTCATGAATGGTAGCGATGAGTAATTACCACGTGAAAAATCTCTCCTTGCAAAACCCCAATGTTTTGTACCACAAAATTTATTAACTGCTCCAGCTTATGATGGCACTAAATGGTGCACATAAATCAAACAATGCACGAACACTTTAATTTGGATTTCTTGAAACAAAGAAGGGTGAGAAAAATAGGACGTCTAATACTGTAGCTAATGAGTAAAACAAGAGAGATAAAGGCCAATAATGCTTGATATAGGCTTAGTATCACTCTTACACCTAGCTAGAAATCCCAAAGTAGCATAGTGCTGAGGAAAAGCAGATACTTTGTATCGTTTAATGGATAGGCTGCCCTCAATCACATGCAACTTGACAACCAGATAAAAAAGCACCGTTTCATCTCTTCAGGTCCACAAAATGGGATGCAGGCAATGATTAACAACTTAACTGGGACCAGAATTAAGTCATTTTATTCTACTGCATTGAATTAACTGTTTCATCAATACTCTGGTCACTTCCATACTTTTAATACAGACAGAACCACTTAAATCAGGAAAGAAGGGCCAAATTTGATCTCTGTCTATCTGCCTATCTGCTTAAATTGAAGCTCTGCCTATCAGCTTTATATAGTGAATACAAACTGGTGCGATGGCTCAGTGGTACTGTCTTTGAGTGAAGAAGGTGCTAGGTTCAAATCCCATTCAGGGTGATTTGAAAATTTTCCATTTTTATCAATTTGCAAACTTAGCTGTCAAGCTGGCTGCCAACCCAGCAGCCAACTCAGCAGATCATCCTTTGTGGAAACACAGGAGTGGCACCCCTCCTTGTCCTTGGGCAGAAGTCATACGAAAAGGGAGCCTTAGGGTCGCTCTCAACTGCAGTCAAACAATTTGATTTGATTTATATACTCCCCTTAATGAATAGCTGACAGTTAAATTTTAGTTTCTTCTACCTAATACCATCCACCCTCATAACACTATCTCTTAGTTCTATTGGAGGACAGCACTATAGTTTAAGGGGAATGGGAGGTTAAGGTGCAAGATTGCCATTACTTTGAAACCACAAATTACTCAACAAAATGGGAAGTCATCATATTCAGTTTTACATCTGTTTTACATGCTCACATGTGTTGAATGGTTCTTTGACTTCCAGACCAGTCTTTTGCTAAGTCTTTGGAAACGCCTTTTTCATTTCAATCAGATTCTGTTACTTGTTCCCATGTCTGTTTTGGTTTCCCCTCTACCAACAGGACCTTCCACTTCTATTGCCCTGCGTGTACTTGTCACTTCCTCCGGATGCATCCTCTCAACATGTCCAAACCATTGTAACCTCCTAGTCTGCATGCCCATATCAATACTTTACAAGTTCAATCTTTGCCTTAGTCCATCAGAACTCAGTCTATCATTGAGACTGAATCATTCTTATGTCATTTCTTTGCATACAGCACAAGTCTGTAGTTTTGCATGGCCATTTTTCTTTGCTATGCAACACTGTACTTATTACACATGCCTGATAAACTCTCCCCTTGGTTGGCAGTGATAACACTCAAACTAGTTAAAGGTAAAGTCGAGATATAAAAGTTCGTTGTTATTTTTGCCATCATGTTTCTTGGTAACATGTTAAAAGACAACTTATATTAGCAATCAGCCAAGTATGTCCTCTCCATACGGAGCACCATTTTCTTCTTCAGACTCATTCTCACTTAGTGGATATGATGTTACCCAGGTAGTACTTGTCAAAGTTACGGCACTAAAACCTAAATCATTGTTGTTGAAATCATCAGTGATTCCCCACATGTTGATATTCCTTGTTTACATTTTATATCAACACTTCATCTAGGACAGTTGCAAAAGCCTTCTTTATGCCACAGTGTCAAGCTATCAATTGTGACTAGATGACAGGGGTGCATAAGACAAGTTGTTTTGTATCCCTGATCCTAATCACCTGAAACACAACACATGGACAGACTAAGCGGTGAGGTAGAAATCAGTTTTTAGTTTAGGAACATAGGTCCTGTATAGAGCATTAATTCTCTCAATGTATGTTTCTTCGGAGATAACATACTGCATGAAAGCCATTTTCTCCCAGAAATGTTCTAAGAGGACCTCAGCAAAATTGCTTAGTTACAGGCCTCCAAATAAGATGTTAAGGGATGATGTTGTACATACCTTGATTGATCACAAACAGGAAGTCAAAACACAGCAAACAGCAATCACAGGGGTATAAGAGGAATCAAGTAAGTGGTGATGACCTTTTCTTAACAAGATTATAACACAAGAAACACAAGTTTTAAGAGTCTCCTAATGGATATGTTGGAAACGTCTTGAACAAGAGAGGGAGGACGTTGCTACAACGCTTAAAGAATACAATTGTTGAGCATAGATGGGTCATTATTTTGTTATTATTTATCAATGAAAAGAACACCAGCTCCAATTATTAAAAAAAGATTTGGGAGATGTCCCCATCAGAGCCCAGAAATTGGTATTGCAGCTGCGACATAACATACATGATATGACCAAAATCATGGTTCTCCTTATGGAATAGAAGAAATTTGCGCTCTGCATGGAGAGCACATATGTGGCTGATTGCTAACAGATGTTGCTTTTTATCTTGTTATCAAGAAACCTGACAAAAAATAACAGTGAATTTGACTTTCTCAGATATATCTATACCCTTGTAGATATGCCTGTCTATATCCTAGACTTTCCCTTCAACAATGGCAACAGGTCCCAGAACTTCTTGCATCCACTTTTAACTCTTGCTGTTTCACTATTACCAGCTCCCCCATAAGCACCAATGGTGTTACCAAGGTAGCAGAACTTACAACTTCAATCTCTTTGCTCTCTATGTGTACTTTTGTTGTTATAGAAACATTGGATGCTTCTCCTTCAACACACCTTTTGTAGCTATAAACCTTACTCTTTTCTATCAGCCATCCCCTTATAACAGTGCACTTTTTACTAACCCAGTGCTCACATGTAATGCAGTAAATTGTGTATTCCTACGCCCTTCCCACATGTTGAACAAGGGAACTTCCCTCTCTCTTGTGGCTTTCTTAAATCAGGACCTCAGACCATGACTTTAGTTTACCCCAGTATCACCCTCAGGCCTTCACTTTCTATCCCTTCTTGCCATATTTTCAATTTTGGAGCAGCTCATTCATACATATCACCAGAAGGAACCATGTCATCTGCATGAAGCATCTCCTCTGTACATCCATTTTTGGACTCTCTTGACAATGCTTCCAGGACACATATAAGAAGCAGTGGGCTCAGTACAGACCCTTGGTGCACTCCAACTCCCACATCAAAACCCTCACTTAACTTTTAGCAATTTTGTACATTGTCTTTACTTTGTTAACCAACCACTTGCTTACTCCCAATTATTGCAAAGCCCACCAGACTACTTTTCTTGGCACATATCAAAGGCTTTTCCCAAGTCTAAGGAAGGAATCTACTGATTGTAGTATAGTGTATGCAGTAGACGTTCAGGAATTGATCAGGGGTTAGGAAAAAGGAAACCAGAGAAACAAACCTCTTTTCCCTACAGTGAAATTATCAGTGGTGTATTCAGAAATTTTTGGGGAAGGGTGCATGACCCTGGATGATACCATCATTTTGTGTATCATATAGATTATAAGGTGAGGCATGTCCCTATCATGTTCACTTTTAAACCAAAATAAACTTGAATTGGCACGTTACTAAATACAAAATATCCCTTTAGAAGGTAAGTAATACTTAAATATGGCCTGGTGACCCCCATTAAAAACACCACTGGTTGTGGTGTATTGGTACAATGTGATAGGGGAGATTTAAAAATACTTTTTTGTGTTAGAAGTCTGTATAAGATCAGGGAGAGGGATGAGTAGATTATTGATTTAAGATGGATAATGGTATTTATACTATTTTCTTACTTTGGTGCTTTCTTCTTTCATCAAGTTTATTCCTTTATGCAACTAAAACCTGATACAAATTGGTTCCAGACAGGATTTGGGGCCTTGAAAACAAATGGAATTATTTTGACATTGTGGGGTCCAAGCAATCAAGTAGAATTTGTGAATAGATTTTGAGACTCAAGCTTGAAGCTCCACAAGCCCAGGCAGATTTATGAAATAGATAAAAGCCTCATTAAATTCTCTAAGATTTTGCCAAGTTTCTTTCCCTTTTTTGTCAACAATTTGTAGGCTATTTATAGATATTATTGTCATGTTTATTATTCATGTTCCCGAGTTTAATTGGAGTGATTGATTTTAAAGTATCCAAATCTGATTTTAATTTAGGAAGTTTGGTTTAACAATAATTCTTGACATGACATGTGATCAGTTTTTTTCGCTTGAAATTTGAACTCAGAATAGGCATAGTATAAGGGTGTGAGTGTAGTATGCCTTCTAACTCTGCTAGTCTTGCAGTTCTCCCTTAGGTGAACTATTTGATCATGGATTGGACAGTAGTGAAGCTCTGCTGATGCCATTTGTTCTTTTATCCGTGTTTGGGATAGGCCCACACTGTGGTGATGCACGGCTACATTATTTCGCATTATTATCTGTCTGTTTTGGCTTTTATACTTCTCATTGGGAGAAATACAATACATCAGTCCTCTATTTGCCTTGGAGTTATGACACAGGCCAGTTGGTAAGTACATCTTGACCAAGAAATGTTGCGTTATTTTTAGAAAACTAAGACCACCTTGAAGCAAGTCATGAAATGTTAAAGTAAATGTGCTGTTGAATATGTATAAAAGCAGACAAGTAGACAGACGGACAAATTGATAGTCTACACTGGTCAGGTTTTATGATTGTTGTAACCAGTCTTAGTTTTACCATTGAATTTGATAACGACATCAGCATTAAATTCTGTAATGTACTGTAGGAAGCCAGCAGAAGACCTTTTGATGCGTGATATTGATTGCAGGGTCCCAAGCAACGTAAAAAGCTTGAGGTAGTTGATGCCCAAACCTGTAAAACAAGAATATTTTAGGGGTCAAACTGCGAAATTTTCAGAAATGTTATGGGTGTGCAGAGATAAAACGGATGGAAGAGGTTGAAACTTCATTCAGGACAGAAGTTGAGTACTGGGAATTTTTGAAGAAAAACTGAGAGAACAAGCGGATACCCTATTTTGAGGAACTAGCAATTGAGTAAAATGCTAGTCTACCTGAAGATATATTCCCCAACCCTTGAGGAACCAAATGAAGAGTTTACACAACAGGAGGTTATCAGTGACTTGCATGAAGATCTCTGATGTTGCAGGACCTACAGAATTGACGACTTACGTGCTGAAGATGGCAGGAAAGTTGGGTATCAGGATGTTAAGAAACACACCACTGTTGGTGGGCAGTGAAGGTTGACACTAGGAGGAATGGCAGGAAAGCCCCACAGTTGCACTCGTTAAAGGTGAAGGTGATGCAATTGAATGCATAAAGAACTGAGGCTTATGATTATTAGAATATAATATAAAAGTTGAGGGAAAGGTGCTAGAGAAGGGACTGTGTAAGAATTTTGACATTCTGGGAATTAGTTTGGACATGTGGCAGGAGGATCCACTCGCGATGTGCTCTTTATAACGACTTAAAGCAAAGTACTGGGAGAAAAGGGAGGAAGTTTCGTCATGTGTTTGTAGACTTAAAGAAAGTATTTGACAGTGCAGTGATGAAGATATTAAGAAGGCAGCATGTACTAGAGGGGTTGATTAAGAATAAAATGGATTTTTATGTTGGTGCATATTTTAGATTTTGTGTTGCTGGTGGAGTATCTGATAATTTAATTTTAAGTTTGATGTGTATCAGGGTTTTGCATTGAGGCCACTATTGTTTATTCTGGCGGTTGGAGGATCCAATGAGAGATTGCAGATGGGATGACCAATGGCATTATTACAGAGAACATTAGGTAATAAAGGTAATGAAGGTGGTGTGGAGAGGTCAGTGAGAGACAGCTTTGAGAGGTTAGAAGTAAATAGCCGTATTATTTATTAATGAGGATGTAACCCAGAACATCTGTGACAAGTAATGCAATGCTTTTATCAGGTCAGTGCTGGATCTATGGGTCTGAAACGTGGGCTTTACCACAGAGGCTAGAAAAAATTCTTGTTAGCTGTGACTTGAGGGTGTTAAGGTATATGGCCTGCGTAACGGGAGGGATTCGGAAGTGAGGTGGTGGTGCAGAGGTGTGATGGTGAGGAGTTCGGTGTTTTGCTATGAAAAGAGTGAAAGATAAAACCCTTGCTAGGGCGCAGAGCTGGAAAGAAAGATCTGAAGGAAAAGTGGAGAAGAGGATATGTTGAACGTAGGAAATATATGATATGAAAAGGTGGGAGAACTTAATTAAACCCCTAACCTTGTACGATATAAATGAGAATACAAGACGTTAAGTAGATTAAGTAAGTAAATGATGTAGTAAGTGATTTGATTAAGTAAGGATGTTATAGCTATTTCGTTGTGACGGAGTGTTCACGATAATTTCCTTTCACATAGTAAAAGGGAGTACATGGAAATTCGTCACTCAATATCAAGGGTCATAACAAATTACTTCGTGTTGTATAGTTTTGTTGTTACAATACAACAAGCACATATTTACCCACGTGCATATTCCCTGTTTGTTTACTGCATTTTGCAAAACATTGGGCCAGCTGTGCACCTATGAACGGCCTGAATAGAAACCAAGACTCCTAGCTGGAAGGGACTTTAGGGACATGTTTACAATTGTGATAGTCTATGTCTTACAAATTGGCGTCATTATAACTATTCCCAAGAAGTCGACTATCCCAGATGTAGAAGATAAATAATCAAAACTGAAGAAGTTTGCTTTATTAATTAGTAAATGATTGTGCAACAATTGTCGACATGGTAAAAGTGGTCGGCCTTGGCACACCCCCGTAGTTCCCTTTGTGACAATACTGTACAGTTCTCATGAGCGATTAATTTTTTATGAGCGTCAAGTTTTCCAACATCCTTTAATGTCTTACCATAATCCTAAGCTGCTTAGGTAGATAGACCCGAGATGGTAAAACAATATTTCCAAATTTTCCCCCCTTTATTCCTTGACCTGATTGATTGAACTGTATGAATAGGGTTTTTAATTGATATATTTTAACAGAAGATGCAAGATGCGTGTATGAGATTTATTATCGTTTTGATCACTTACGTGGTTCCCGAAGATATTTAGAGAGAAGAAGAAGAAGAAGAATAAGAATGACGCCTCCGAGACATATATCTATGTTATGAAGCACCGTAACATATGTTGATGGATATGGTTGACTGATTACTAGACTGAAGATGTAGTTGGGAAGGTTTGCCTCCAAGGCTAAATTACACAGTACGGAGAGGCAAACTTTAAAATTGCACAGGAATGGATGTGGATGTACACCGGTGGAAATTTGGAAATAGTGATGTTGATTAGTGGGGTGAGAGAGAGGGTTAAAGTCTTAAACGTAAAATGGCTATAGTTCAATTAGCAGATCCATATACCCCGAATGCGTTGGTTCCGAGTTCCTACTATTACCTTTTTTAGTAATTACTCAGTTTATTGCATCATTAACCAACACGTAAATTGTTTGTGAGGCGTGTGGGAAAGTGGTCGAAAATGCTGCTTTGAAAATCTTTGATAACTCGCTTGAAGCTTCGACCGCGTCTCTTCGCCTTTTGTCGCGAAATTTATTGAAGTCTAAATAAAGGAGTATTAGAGGATTTTAACACAAGAAGCCTGCTGAATGGACTGGATAGGTGACATGTACCAGGCTAGAGTAAATGGCGTGTATGAATTCCAGAAATAGGTCGCGCGGTTGATTTAGGAGTTCCGTTAGAAGTTTCTCTTCATCAACTGCTAACAAACAACACTTACTTCAAGTATTGTTTTTTAAACAAGGCCCGTTCCTTCCGAGCGAAGGCATAAATACAGATATTTTTTTTTACAGTTTTGTGCTATTTATTTCATTTCATGACAGGTCGTAATTTTCTATTTAAGAAACAATAAATTCTAGGCCCAGAATGGAACATGAACTATCAAAACTAAATCAAATTGATGCCATGTAGAAGAAATCAGATTGAATGTGATATTTTTATTGTGAAAAAGAGTGGAGGACGGCTTAAACGCCCATAGATTAATCTGAACTTGCCGGAAAACCATTTTTATTGTAGAGAAGATAGTTCCTAGACCGTCTACGTCTGGAAAACAACAATACAACAATTTGTATTACAATTTTCCTGTCCAGGTTAGTGTAGCTAGATTATATCAGAAGTTACTTACAGCGATCAATTAAGCACACGCGATGTCTATCACGATGGATAAATTTCATTGAAGAAAAGGTTACTCTTATGATTTCACTTTGTTTCCTGCAGGGAATCCTTGTTGTCTTCTTGTTAACTGGGGCATTTAGCCAGAACTACTGGAGGACGGTTTTACATGGTGACTGGCTAGTGGCACATATCTTTCCGCTACTGTTAATAGGTACGGTAATTATTATGTAGTGTACTAAACTGTATGACTATGAAAGGAAGCGTTTTTTATTTCTCATGTTCATATGCTTAGTTTTGAGACAGGCCAATCTGAGTCTCTGCATGTACTGTATAATTAGCATACAGATAGTTAGAACACATCGTGCAAGTATGGTATTCTACTAATATATTCTACCTTGCGGATAGTTAGTATCCAAATATTTCATGCAAATGCCGTGTTCTAGTGAATAAGTTCCTTGCCTTCAGTTCAAGGGAGACAAGGTTTAAATCCCGGAAGGGCCGTTGGTGGCGTCAGGAAGGGCATCCAGTCTTAAAAGTGCTCTACGCTCCAATAACAAGTCCCATGTAAATGGTCACCGCCGTAGCCCTTGTAAAAGGGAGTGCACGGCGTAAAACCGATAACAAAAACTTTTTAAAAGATGTTTGCTGTTGTAGGAGGATACTATCAAAGAGCCTGGCGTGATATATGATGTATTCAGTATCATTACAAGAGATGCATATCAAATCACCTAGCATATTAGGCGTTATAGTGCATCTAACGTCTTATTGTACAAGCGCAAATAGATGCATTTCTGCTATCATTTAGACTTTGTAAGTGTCTAACATCATTCTGATCCATTTATTTTAGGGGTATCAACAGTAGGCACATTACCAATCTCCGCGTATAACGTATACAGGTAAGAAAAGTACAGTTTAATAAATTTTGAGAAAACGCATTGATAACATTGAATATATGTATGAAGAAAACTAGGATGCCTGCTTCACATTTTTTGCGTTGATGGCCCTTAAGATAAAAACTATTCTTTATCCATGAGTCACAAATTCTTTGAGCATATTGTAACAAGGAGAGGAAGTGGCAAGAAAGATTGAAGTCTTGTTTTCTGATATAAGTTGGTAAGGGTTAGGAATTGCATATTGCATCTTCTTTTTAATTTCTAATTCTGGGAAGAGTACCAGTGAAGCCGGAAGGGAGGATCGAGTAATCGCAAGAAGTTTCATTCGCAAGCGCTTTGTGGCCGGTGTTTTCAGTTTTCGCGACCTTCAATTTGAAAGTTTTCTAAATAGCTCGTCTTTTAAGAGCAAAGTTTCGTAGGATTTCCCATAAGATGTATTCTTCCCCGCATAGGAAAACGGAAGAATGAAACCGAGGCTCCTGGGTTACAACCTCACGACTTGCCTTGTCTACTCGGCGGTCATAATTAGTGTGGTGGAAGCGGTTTTCCTCTAGCTTGAAGGTTTCGTTATTTTTTTTACGGAAACTTCTTAACAATAGGTTCAATTTCAATGTTTTCTCTTTCAGAATGCGCAAGAGCAATCCGGAGTGGTGTCGATCTTTTCCTGAAGGCTTGATGCCATACGTACCGATTTCGATTACATTTGCGCTTTTCACCTATTGGGCACTTCAGTCGCCAACAAATATACTTGACAAAGAACCAAGGATGTTCTACGTTACAGTAGGAATAGTTTTTGCCAATATAGCAGTAAGTTGCATCATTTCCTTGATAACATTTACTTGATCTCTATCAGCTGATTGAGATTTAGAATAAAATTGTCTTGCATGTTCCTCCATTTTTGTAGAAAATGCACATCAGTGCAAATAATGCTGACTGTCGGTAGCTCAGTTGAGGCCATGTATTGAAATGTATAGAATCGTTTCGAAGTTTATTTCTGCTGTGATATGATATATGCGAGATCTCATTCCGTGGTAAGACCTAATCTTATCTATTATATATATATATAAAAGACACCGACGAAGCTAACAGCGAAACAGAAAATAAGGGTCCTGGTGGTGGTGAGAATTCGGGATCGACTACCCGGATTGTCGACTTTGCTATTGCACTAGTTAGTGCAATGGTAAAGTCTTCGTTTTCGGTGTGGGAGATCCTGGGTTCGATCCGAGCCAGCGCCGTAAAAGCACTTTATGTTTATTGAGTTCTATACTATGTAGTGCATGATT
>JAAAKL020017844.1:0-10459 GCA_010016065.2 Carybdea cf. marsupialis auct. non (Linnaeus, 1758)
GATTTTGTACTCTGAGGAGTGTCAGACGAAAAAAGCTTTTCAGTACTAAAATGTTTTCGCTATTTCGTGCAGTTTCACTTTTATCTATGGAAGGAATTGTGATCTCTTTCACACTCCCTCAGTCACCCATTCTCACTACATTATTCTTAATTGATCATGCCATTTATAGACCAGTCATACAACGCTTAATTACAATCAACAAATTTGAGAGGCTGAGAATAATCAAGGATTGGTTAAGAATCGTGTGTTAGTATTTGAGTGGAAAGTATTAGGACAAAAGTTAGTGATCACAGGAAGAGGAAATCATACATATAAAAGAATCATGTGTAATGCAAGATCCCATCACGACACTGGGAGAAAAAACACTTTCGGAAACTTGTAACATTTTCATTTTCATAATTTGCTGGATGGGGATATCTGTTTAATGTGTTCCAGCATTTGTGAATTATCCCACAAGGAGAGAATAGTTATTAACTCGTTTGTAATATGCATGTTTTATAAGCTGACTACATTTTTAGGCATACAATTCATGCAACTTTGAAGAAAAAATTAAGAACAAACCAAGAACAAGGTGAGTACAGCCTTTCGAGATCTTAAGAAGAATTCATGTCCAAAAGTTATCCCCCCTCCCCGCCCCGCCACTTGAAAGGCCAGTGTCTGATAGGATGAAAGTGGCTAGGGTTACAAATTTCACGATGAACATGAACATACAGATTTCCCCCACTCTGTCTCTTATATGCGAACAATGGTGATTGTCAAGAATTATCGGTATGAGCAGAATGAGAACAAGGAAGGGAACATGAAAACACTCGTGTGAAGTATCGCCACTGTCCGCACTCCCTGTGGTACCCTGCATAGTTCGCGGCAACTTACCTCGTTTCCAGTCTTACTCACATTTTGAAATTCAAAGATGGCGGCGAAGAAGGTGCTGGATGATGGCAGCGAGGAAAGTGATCTACTCACAATTACGCCACTGTAAGTATTCTGTATGAAATTTTTTGATACTTACGTGACTACTGTGGTAGGAAGATATGATAAGATTAGAAGAAATAGAAACTCAGTAGACCGGATGGTACGGTAGGCTATAGCCTATACCGGTAGGACTTAAAAATTGCCGCGCTACTGCTGCAGTTACCAGTACGTACCCCCTCCCCCCGATACCACTGTAGTACGAACGAAATGAAGCGTACAACACAAGTAATGTAGGATATAAACAACGTAATGAAAGCAACCAAATATTTCTTTCTCACTCTTTATTCATAATATCAGCCGTTTAATTATTGATTCTCTTTTCTTGGATACCGGTACTTTAATTACCAATTGATGCAGTGTACCGGTATCAGCCCCCATCAGTTATAATTAGCAGAACTCAAAAACCGAGCAGTTTGAAGGCTACATTGCAACATATTTTCAGAATATACCACGACGTCCATTACAAAATATTGAGGCAAATAAGCAATCTTGACATATATATTATGGTTCTCAATAATGACACATAGACAAAAATTTCGAAAATATCGTGTTTTTCTCAATTTTTCAACTGGAGGTATCTCAAGGTGGGCTTACAGCCTAAATCACATGAAGTGTTGTAAATTTTCTGAATGTATATCTGGAAGGGAATTGTATTGAATTCAGCCTTTCAAAGTGTAGCTGTGAGGATTTCTTCTCTTTTCAGAAAAATCTAAAAATTTGAAATGTTTGGGCGCAAAATTAACAATGTTCCCCAAATTTAAATTCTTTGACACTTAAATTTGTTGTTGTTTATTTCCTAGTTTTTTGAAAAGCTTACTTTCGTAAGTAAACAGGTATTGTCCTGAATATAGCTGCCTGTTTATAAATCAGACACTAGAAGTACTTGCTGAAAAGTGGGTCTGTTTTATTGATATCTACCATCTTGGAGTAGCCTCATTTCCACAGAGAGAAATTTTCTTCATAATGGATATTTTGCACACTCTTTGAAGACCACATGGATTGAACTGTATATTTTGTGGTGTAACCTGAGCTGTAGTGATAACTTGTGTTGTTGCAAGAGCTATTGTATGTGATTACATGTTATTTGCTGTTGGCAAGATAGCCTTATAATATTTAAAGTGATAAAATATGGAAAGTTGTTCAGTTTGTAAAATCTTTGTGTCAGAATGTCATAGTGAAAGGCTAAGAAAGTTTTTTGAAATTACATTGATGATTGAACGATCAAAGATGTTGAAGTGATAAAGATTAGAGCAAAGATTGGCAAGCAGAATGTATTAGTTAACATTTGCAATCATCATAAGAATAAGCTGATTGATGAGTACTCCCAAAAGTATACAAACATTCATTAGCTAAACACAAGTCTTTAGTTGTAACAAATCTATACACTAACACTAGAGGAATATAGATAGTTTACTTATGGCCAGTGGTGGCTGGTGTTGATTGGAGCAGGGGATGCAAAACTGGGACATTGTCAGTTGGGCATTATAGTGCCCCTTTCTGCCCAATTGTAATATTTGATGTTCAGTTACTATGCCTTAAGACTTGTAATAGCCTTGTCTATAAGCAGATGCCTGGCCTAGTTCACAATCTATCACCTATCCTTTCTAAAGCAGAACACATTCCAACCAGCAAACAAGACTTATGTAAAGGGGAAATCAACCCCATAAGATCTGTGGGTTCACCTCAAGGAGAGTCAGAAATGTGAAAGCTAGAATTTCATGATTGCACTCGTTCAGAATCTAATCTAAGCTAATTAACATCTACACTTGGCTTTATGTAAAGCACAAGCAGTAATCAGAAAAGACATCAATCTATATTGTGCATTTCAAAGTCAATTTTAAACCTATCCAATGCATATAAAGAGCAGCAACCAAATTAAGGTAATTGACATACCTGAAGATGATAGGCCTGCATGAAATGCATGTCACACAAATTGATGATGTGTTTTTCCAGAGGCCATTTACTAGAAATCATCCATGCAGTGAAACAAACAGATAACATCACATTAGATAAAAAATCAAGTAAACTTATCAGTGATAATGTATAAAATTTGTAGGCCTACACATACACATTTTAAAAAAAGTCCATGCACATAGATGTATGCATTATCACTACTGTTGTCATAGTCCCTTTGGAGCAAATGGTCAATAACACAATCATGAAACAAGGGGAACATTTACAGGAAACTAATTGATTATTGTCTATCCAGTTTGTACACATATATTTTCCTAAATGTACTTGCACATAACTGCATCCATGATAGCTGCAATGCACAAATTTGGATCGATTTTTAGCAAAACATTGAGACACTGTTTTGAAATAACACAACTTTCCATGCACGAAATTATAAAAAACCACAGTACTTCTGGTTCTTCACCATTATATACAACATGAATGTCCTCAAAATTGCCTGTGTATACTTGAGATATGGGATATTCAACAAAGACAGAATATAAGAGGTAATGTAGTAGCATTGGCATACTTAACACTTCATAATAAAGACAATTGATGAAAACTAGAATCTGGTATGAGCAAGTCAATGTATTCCCCATTTATTGGCAGGCATATGCTAACTATAAAAATTTTTCATTGGTACTGTCAAAATTGTAAACACAATACCATAGAATTTGTGTTCCTTCAACATTGCACTTAAAAGAAGCATTCAACTTGAAGGAAACAAATAACCACCCTCAAAATATTTACCTCTCTGGCAGTCTGCAGGCCCAAAATTGCCATTTCAGACTTAACCAACACAGGCAACTGACATCTTGACTTATGAAGAAAATTAGCCCTCCTCTCTTTAAGATGTGGAAATCTCTTTACCATAACTGTATTAAAATGATGATGATGATGATGATGATGATGATGATGCAGTTTAAACACCATGCACTCCCCTTTCCAAGGGCAAGGGTGGTGCCCATGTACATGGAACTTGTTGGTGCATAGAGCACTTTGAGACTGGATGCCCTTCCTGATGTCACCAATGGCCCATCTAGGATTTGAACCCTGACCCTCTTGAACTGAATGCAAGGAACATATCCACTAGACCACAGCAGCTCTAGAAAAATTAAAATCTTGAAATGATTGCACAAGCTTCAGTTCCATAGATAACATGTCCAAGGCACTTAGTCTCTCCTCCTGCATGGTGCTCCACAAGAATGTTTTGACTGTCTTTAAAGTAAACTTTCTGCCTCTGGTGATCTGACTAAACCTTGTACGACATTATTTCTTTGAATGTACTTTCCAAAAGTCTGAAATTATACTCTTCCATGCTTAACAGTAGGGGGGGGGGGGGGGGGGGGTCAAATTTTTAATTTTTCTAAATTTTTACCTCTGATTTCATATGATAATGGTTCCCATTTTAAAATATTTTCATGAAAAATCCCTAAAACACTGAATATGCTAGAGAATATCATGAAATTAACCCACGAAAATAGTACTTTATTTTGACCCCTACCCTTCCACTTATTGGACCCCCTACAGTTAAGCACAGAAGAGTAGCAAGGCAAGTGCTCCACAGAAATCTTGGAATTGCCTCTATTGACTGAAACATCAAGTCTTTCTCACCTGCGTCGACCCAAGTTTGCTCTATTGTAATGTTTTAAAGAGAATGCATGGGAAACAGTAAACCTTTTGTGAACTTTGGCAACCTGTCAACCAAGTATACTCACTGCACTATACTGGTTCTTGTAGAGCTCCTGCTTACAACTAGTTATATAACTTGTCTCTGGTTTGTCTGGACCAAGATGTGTTATTTCAAACTTGTCTTCTAAAACCAATGCTAAAATTGATTTTATCTCATGCTTCTGACAGTATTCATAGCTGTTAATGTCAATTGTAATCGTTAATCAACACAGCTTCTGAAATTTCAATACAGTTTCACTTTTTATTCTAAATTTCCTGTAAACTACTTTTTGTAAATAGTAGCCTCGCTCATGAAGCTGGCCCTCTGGGAGAGGGGGGGGGCGGTTGAGATTTCAAAAATTTTGAAGGGGGGTGTTTAATATTCATCATTTTCTGGAAATCATTCTAAAATAAGTATCCATAAATTTCAATTGAGATTAAATTTGTTAGAGCTCGCTAGGTTAAACTCAAAATGGCAATGTATGTTCTAAATGCTATCAAGTCCAAATAAAATTCCGCCAAGCCTTTGGTTTTACGCTTTAAAATACGGTTATAATTTTGCTCAGGGGGGGCGGTAAATTATAAAAATTTCTCTCAGGAGGGGCATCGCCCCCCCCCCTCAGCTTCGTGACCGAGTAGCCGAAAGGCCACACCAAAGTAATCTGGAAATAGAAAATTGTAATGAAAACATCAATAATCTTTAAGATATTCCAGCCTGCTACTGCTGCTGATTTGGTCACAGCTACATTGATGTGATAACAGAACTCACTCACCTCCATTTGTTCTACCACTACTTAAACATCAATGTCATGGCAAACATTTAGTCTTTCTTAATAGTTCTGGTAGCCTACTCCTTCTCCATCTAGTAAGTATGCTTCCACTTTCTTCCTAAACTGATATTGAGTTTTCCCCGCTTGAACAAACTTCTAGTGACTACAAAAATTATGTTGAGTTCTCTGTCCTCTGGTGGTGTAGGCCTAACCAGAATCCTGAATCTGGAGTTAGTTGTCTGCATCTGGGTAACACATATGCTGGTGGGCTAAGAGGGTGTGATGCACCCCTGCACAACCTTAGGGGCCATCCTTATTTGTGGCTATGATGGCGAAGAGTCATTTGAGTAAGCTAAAGATGTATTGAACCAATTTTTGGTATTTTTAGATTGCTCTCAGGTCTAAACGTTTTGCTGAGATAGAATCAAAATCTTGCAGAAGAGAAAGTTTTTTTAAATGCTAAATTTAGGGGAGCTGTAGCAATTTGTTTTGTAGAGTCATCGATTGTTAATACAAGAAGAAGGAAGATCATTAGGATAACTGCATTATGTTAAAGCTTTTGACAAAAGAGAAATTACAAATAAAATAAAGAAATTTAGAACAATCCCAGATTTAAACAGCATGTTTTCCAGTAGTGGGTTGTACAATATTATGCATTTATTTGTTTCTTATTTTGTTATGATAGTGATCTTCAGTACCATGAATTTCAAAGCAGCAGGTGGTGATGAATACTAACTTCAAATATGGATAAAAATCATGTAGACTGGGATATCAGATACCATACTGCAATAAGTGCATTCTACAATGATTATTCTGATAGGCTGATTCAGATTGATGGTGATTTGTCAAAACAACACCAATCTGGCAATCAGACTTCTGATGGGCTACTTTTAAAACACAGTTAGGTTAGGTTAGGTTATATTGATGTTTTCTCAATTTCATTTCTGACAATCTTGTACTCTGAGGAGTGTCAGACCAAAAAAGCTTTTCAGTACTAAAATGTTTTTGCTGTTTTGTGTGGGCTATTTTCGTTTGTACCACCAACAATCTTTTTGAAAGATTATTCTATAAAAGCAAGTGGCACATACACGTATAGCATTATGGAATCTAGGAGTATCATTATTTTTATTCTCATGGCCAAGCGGCTTATGACTGGGCAATGTCTTTTAATTTGTTTGAAATTGGTAAGTGGGTTAAATTGAGGTCAATGTGTTTTTTTGCACTGGATCAAGCTTTGATCATTTAAAGCCACCGTGGTTTAGTAGATAAGTTCCTTGCCTTCAGATCAAGAGCTAATATTGCATGTTGAATAGTAGTTTGATCATACAATGTGCAGCTATACTCAAATGAATCAATACACAGTATACAAAATTTATAAATATTCTTTAGTTTGTGAACTGGCGTAATTAATTTTAGAATTTTGGTAGTATTCAGAGTAAATGGCTTCCCCGCAGTGGCCTAGTGGATAAGTTCCTTGCCTTCAGATCAAGAGGGTCAGGGTTCAAATCCCAGAAGGGCCATTGGTGATGTCAGGAAGGACATCTGGTTTTAAAGTGCTCTTTGCTCCTGTAGCAATTCCCAAGGACATTGATGCTGCCATAGCCCCTATAAAGGGGAGTGCACAGCATTAAAACTCATAAAGAGATCTTAGATAAAAATTTCTTTTGACTCTAATATTAGTTTTTTTAAAGATAATCTAATTTAGCTATTATACAATTAGTAAATTTCTCAGGTAACATGACTAATTTTAAAATATGCTACAGTCTTTACATATATAGTGAATACTAAGTCCAATGTATCTGTTCAAATTGTAGTGGCAGTGGACAAGAAGTAGGGAGGTCATGCCACATAATTGAGTTCAAGGGCAAAAAGGTTATGGTGAGTAATTTGACATTGACAAAGGGAATAAAGATTCTAATATAAGATATAAAGATAATGTTTTCTTTACAAGTATCATGTTTTATACTTTCTGATGTAATCTTACTGTGTGCTAGTCCAGTAAGTGTGCATGATGTATCGTCAACTGAAACCATTAAAAGAGTCTCAGGGACAGGTATATAGTTGAAGGTATATATTTTTCTGTACTCATTTTATTTAGGGATAACTGAAAGTTCAGTGTGGGCCATTTTGTTACTTGTGTTAATCTCATCTGAGAGGCTTTCCTTTTCCTTGGCTGTGAGGGCCCCATGACTGCTATGAAGAGAGGTCCTAGGCTCTTAGATTTAACAGAGGTTTGAAACCAAGCTGTAAGACTATGCAACCACTTGCTCCACTGCAGGTAGTTAGTTAGTCTCACTTTTGCAAATTCCTGAAGAAAAAAGAGAGGTCACAGAAACTTCAGTTTTTGCCCTTTGACAGTCTTAATGAATGAAAGGTCCAATATAAAATTGCCAAATTTCATGGATACCAGGAGTTTATCCTTAGCCATGTACACTTCACTATTTTGGGCAGCTAACTAGGGATATCCCTGGTTCTTGCTGTTGGGCCTCAGTTTTGAATCAAGGCACAAATTTGTGGCACATGGCTCCCTATAATGAAATCATTAGTAAAAAATTATTAGTAAAAATAACAAACTTCATTTTAGTGGTAAATGTTATGACCAATTATCAGGAAATGCCATGGGAACAATGGTGGCACCAACCTGTGCCAACAAAATGATTGGATACTGGGACTCCCTACAAACACAGCAAAAAATGTTGAGGACAGTTGGAAGAGTTCCATGATTATTACATCATCATTCATAACTGAAAAGCACTTCCATCCACTTTATTCTTGGTCATTATTACCAATATCCAACTAGAAATACAATTACTATGGCAACAAATTCCAAGACACTCCTCTTCCTAGACATCCAAATAAGGATCGACCAGAGAAGAATCTGGAATTGTAGAAACTGACACTAGACAATGCCTACTATTCCAGTCATGCCATCCTGACGATGCGAAAGAAACATTCCTGTTGCACTGGCTTGAGAATCTGCATGAGGATAGAAAACAATACAAAAGGGGACATCTGGGAGAGCTTTATCATCTACTCAGAAATCAAGGCTCTCCAGACATGTAAGTAGTAGCCTGCTTTGTGAGAAGCAAAAGCATTACACAAGCTGATCTATAAAACCTAAAAAGGAAGGCAGAATTAACCATATCACTTGCCACAACCTATAACCCAAACAATCACAACATTTAACATGTTGTCAGAATAGTACTCAAAACACTTAAAACAAGTGAAGTAAAAGATAAATTTTTAAAAATGTTGTTCTTCTAAACAGCCAAAGACAACCTCTTAGCTCAAAAGACACTTAACTAAGGGAAGATTTAGAAGTAGGTTAAGAAATGCAGAGACCAAAGATGTACTATGTATTTCATGATTGCTAGTGTGTTTGCCTGAGTATTTATATATGAAATGGCACCAAAGGGGCAGTAGGGGCACCAAAGATCAATTGCTTATTGATAAGTCTGTTTTGAGGGATTGTAAGAGAAAATACTGATTCAGCAATTTGGTGGATTGACTATAAAGAGGCTTATAACATGATTCCCCATGGCTAGATAAAGGAATGCCTTCAATAATTCTGTGTTACTAGGAGTGTACAGACGTTTTTATGTTCAAGCATGGAGTCACAGAAGTTAGAGCTGACTTCATCTGCTGAAAGTTTGGGAAGGTAAATATAGGGTAAGGGCTTTTCCAAGGGGATAGTTTATCACAACTTCTTTTTGTGTTGTGCATAGCACTTTGGACATTAATTTTAAGGAAAGAGAAGGCTACTTTGAATCTCTTGTATATGGATGATCTTAGATTGTTTACCAAATTGAATGTAGTACATTGAACATTGATTAATAATAATGCAAAATGTTGGCACAAAGACAATACAAACATTGGCAACACAAAGATTAGCAAAGATATTACACTAGGGATTGTGTGTAAAATTTAAAACAGAATGTATTAGCAAGTGGTATGAACAGGTACCAGAAGGTGCTGCTGAACATGATCAGGTGAAACTTCAGTCTGATGTGTCTATACAAGCAGACCACAAACAGGAACACTATAAACTTAATATTCTAGTATAGGGAAAAGAAGGCATTTGTTATTCTTTGGTAGAAAAGGAAACACATAAGCTAGAGGGCTATCAAGAATTGAAGAGGGAAATAAAACCAATGTGGAATTGCAACATAATTCCTATTATAATTGGTGCCTTAGGCACAATAAGAAGCAATCTTGAAGAATGGATTAAGAAGCTTGTTGGGATCAGCATAGATTTTGAAAAGGACTCTGATTACCTAAAGTTGTGGGATATAGCCTGATATCTTGAAAGAAACTCCACCAGTTACATTTTTGGTGTGTGAATACTACAAATCATAGGTATATAGGTATTATGTGTATGTAATATTTATGAACTATGTGGACAGTAGATAAGTTCTTGCATCTTCTAACTGACTATATAGTTGATGTTCAGTTCTGTTGCTATTACATATTTTTTGCACTCATGTGATATCTGGACTATATTCTTATGAGGTATTAAAATGTCATTAATATAGTTTTGTAATCTTCTTTTCCTCTTTAGCTTGATTGTGGAATTCACCCAGGCTTCAGTGGACTGGATTCATTGCCATTCATTGATGAAATTGACCCAGCTGAAATTGATCTACTTCTGATTAGCCAGTAAGTACAAATAGGCTAGTAAACTTTGGGGTATATGAACATAGGGGTGTCTTGGTCATAATCTGTGCATCTTAGTACTTGATTGATATTCAGAACTAGCAGGCCTCCCTACTCCGATGGGTCAGTCTCACTCAATGTAATTTCTAAAGGGCTTGAGGTTGTGCATGCTAAATTTTGAACCTTTGCTTAATAATTACATGGAGTTATGGCCCACAATGGAGAAGTCCTTCCCATGCACACTTTGGTGTGGCTAATCTTTTGTCCTCATAGTTCTATAGGTTCAAGGAGGTCACCGCCTGAATTTCATGGATATCCATCAAGAAGAAGAGGAGTAGAAGCAGAACACACAAACATATATGCACATACATACATACATACATACTTAACTATAATCAGGACGATTATCTCAACATACGAGAGTGCTCGATGCATAAATG
>JAAAKL020017846.1:0-10458 GCA_010016065.2 Carybdea cf. marsupialis auct. non (Linnaeus, 1758)
AGCTTCAACCAGGTGTTGTTTTTTAGTCTTTTATTTATTTTTACAATGGGTTCAGTGCTGCTGTTTTAACGTATTATTACAATGGGTTCAGTGCTGCTGTTTTAACGTATTATATATATATATGTTTACTATCTCAAAACAAAAGGGAGCAAACTAACACGAATATGTTGAAACCACACAAAGATAAAGAACATCCTGAGTTTAATTTACTTTTAAAATATGCTTTCTTAATATGTATTGTTTACTAACAACTACGTTTTCAAGAATGTCCCTAGCTCTCCTCAATTTACATGAAACTTGCCATTTGACCCCAGAAGATCTCCATTCTAAAAGCTATGGACAGTAAAATAGAAAAGAATTTAGGGTTGGAACAGTTGAGTTCATAGGTTTTAGTTAAGATTGGGGCTGTATTCGTAAAAAGTAGGGCTATCTTGATTCCTCTAGATGCCTTCTGATGCAATACAAAATACCAAGATGGCAGAAAAGATTTTAAGGTTATTGCAAGTTTTCAATTCAAAGTCTTGTACCAGCCTCTTGATAGGTAGCAACTGATGATCAGAGAACTTGTTATTGATGTTGTAGAAAGCTATACAAAATTTTACTCTTACAGGCAAGGTGTAAAAGATCGAAAAATGAAGATTTTTGAAAATAATGAGTCAGTCGATAACTTCCATGGTTGATAAACACTAAGTAGTTCCTTAATAGTTACATAGAGCTATATAGAAAGTTCTTAAGCCATAAAGGACTTGTTCTTGTATTATACACATTATCACGCAATACAATCAAGCAATATGCAGAATAACAGCTGCATGTTATAGGTATTAGTGTGAGCAAAGGTATTAGAATGATAGAGATCAGCAGGTACGTGGCTATGGGCTCTTGATAAAAGAGATGTATTGAGAATCATGATCGTTATCGACAAAGAAATTAATAGTTTTCAAGCTTAAAGAGGGGACTTACTTATTGAAAGTGGGACTTAGTCCCATGCCCGCAAACATACGTCAAAGAGATATTTAGAATATTTTTATTTTCAGTTTTTGTCAAATCGGCCATCATCAATAGCAACAAACGCTCATGATAAGAAGAATGATTCCTCAGCGTTGGAATATTTAGCATTGCAACGTAAGTTCTATTGATTCATCTTCATTCTCAGTGCCATCAACAACAGCAACAATGAGACCTGAACAAGGAGATCTTGTATACCTCCAACATATTCCAGCTCCATGGACTCATTGGGGTTTGCGTTGTTGAGGTTGGTTACCTTTGATCAGGTAGTCTTGTGAGTTACGTAGGACAATAAATTGGCTTGCGCAGTTGTCTTCATTAGCTAATCAATTACTTTCAGAAACTTTAATGTGGGCGCTTGTTCGGAAGGGGGCGCCTATTCGTAGGTTTACGGCCTTCACTGACCAATACTGCCCGCACTCTTACATAATCACATAAAAATAGACCTTCTGTTCATCTAGGGCAATATTGCTAGCGTCAAAAACTACAGGGTATCAAAATAATATTTTATGTTCGTAAGATGATTAAAATATCTGAATAAATGTTAAAGTATTCTACCCGAACTAACGTTTTCTATGTATAGAACCAGATGTCATCAAAATGTCCCTTATGAGTAATTTCTAAAGGTAACAGTTTTTTGTTAATCTGAAGGACACCCTTTTGTGACATTTTAACCCTATTTCTATACTCGACACAAAATTTACGTTCACTTGCTCCAACCTAGAGTATTACTTCCTCTACTCGATTGAAAAATTACCACTGATCTCTCCACCCCCCTCCCCCGACAAAAACGCTCCTTCATCAGTCAGAAAATGAAAAGAGTGGCTTCAACATCGTAAGTCTCTAAAGTGTACTATAGAATAAAAATATGCATAACTTGCGGGAGTCGAACCAGTGACCAACTAAGAGGGATGCTATCCAAAAGTGCGTTAAGCTGGACCCCTAAGTCTACGGTTGGAAAATTGGGAGCTAATATAGCGACTGGAGAAATGGGACATGATATCGTCAATGTTCGCAGGAATTTTCACATTAGCGCACGCTGTAGATACGTGGGTCACGGGTAGAACCACGTTGATGCTATATTTTCTATTTTTACAGTATTTTACTTCGTATATGGGAATCTCTCACATTTTCTTGCAAACGCCAATGTGTTTCATTTATCCATGACATGATTCTTATCTTTCTTATGCATTTTACTCTTTTTCACAGATATTGAAATAAATCTCATGATCGTCAATTGTAATTTTAGAACAGTTTGACTAGAACGTTTCCTTCCCATAACAACATAATAAAAGGGCAAAAATGTGACATTTTCTACGATGATCTCTGCATTGTTTACTTACGAAACGTAATCTGCTTAACTAATTTTGAAGTGTTCTAGGAAGCTGGAAATATGATATGTGCAGGCTTAAATAACAGCGTATTCAGAAAGCGTTCTATGAAAATCAGGTACACGAATAGTCATCAAAGAGCCGTTATCAGTAACTGAGCTTCGGAGGTACAAATATGTGTCCGCATATGTAATCCTAATCGCATGAACTTTGGCAAGGTAGATTATTCCTGCAAAGAATCAGTGCGCTCTCTTACCAGAAGCGACACCAGTACTTTTCGGTAGTGACATTTTGAATGACCGACAAACAAGTAGGGCCTGCATTGGCACAATTGTTTCCACAGTTTGGTGCTGTGCATGGATGGAATATCTATAAGGTCTGAGAGATATAGCAGATAAAATGTTTAAATAAGGAGTTGCGTATAATTCTTTACTATATATCAGATTTAGCTGAACTTTCCACCATCACTAAACATGACAGTTATCCTATTAAAGCTTCAGGGCTTCGAAGCCTCTTTTCGACGATATTCTCATTTCGTGTTAAATATATTAAATATACTTGGAACAAAAACCTGTAATGACTGTTTGCAGACATCACTGTTATACAATATCGATGGTGAAAAGCGTGGGACCACGGGAAATCGAACACATGGTCTCTGCAGTTGCGCAACCACGACTCTTTTCCACTAAGCTACGGTCCATTACCAACGAGAGAGAGTAGTTTGGGATGTCTATTGTTTGTATATTGTGTCCCTAAAGACCTCATAAGTGGCCGTTTAAACATAGGGTTCACATTTATACATGTCACGTGCCACATGTGACTGTGACACAAAATATCTGAAAGTATTTAGGGCCATTTCAAAATCTACAGATGACCATCATTCCACAAGCGTCACACACCGGTTAATCAAGAGGCCACATACGATTAGTGGTTCAGACAAAAATGCTCCATGAAGAACAGGACAAAAGGTTAACCCTAGTTCATGCATGTATGGTGACTGTAACAAATTCATTAATAGACAGTATATAATTAACCCATACGTGATATATGAAGCAAAATTTAACTTGAGTAGTCTTTAACACAAGGTTTATCTGATTATAGTTATTGTTTGTAGACTAAACGTTGAAAGACAGACACTTCCCTATTTCTTATATTTACAAGTGCGTAATCGAGGATTCTCCCTTGTAAATACTCTAAGACAGATTTTGTGCTGTCCAATTACCGAAAAGGATATGAAATAGAATCACATCTAAATATTGTACATTTCAAAGTTTAATATTAACTTTAATTGAAAAATCTGAGCTTCTTTGATTGCAATTGTCTGTTGAATTCACATGAAAAGAGGTAAGGGTGATCGCATATTTTACCTGAATAAACGTACCGAGGTAGGACCTAAATCACCGCTGCAGAGCAAGGAGATCAAGGAAGTATCATCATTATCGTCGAGAATACTCGATTCCCTTTCAAATTTTTTCCTAGAAATTTCAAAATACTTACTTCAAAACAAATATCCATTAAATCAACGCTTGTGTTGCTGAAGAGTTCTTTTGATGGTTTCATTTATGACTTTGATGTAAGGAAGATTTATGTGCTTGAGAGGTTCTTTATCTTGTTCTTTACCTCGTGATTTCTTGCTTCCTAAGGCTGCTTTTTTGGCTGTATATATTGGATGCGAGGAAGCGTTCAGGTGTTGTTCTTCTATAAGAAGGTCGGCAGGTTCGGTTAAGGCCTTTATTGCTCTCGGGAGCTCAAAAGAAGCATGACGCCACCTCTACAAGAGGCTCGATCCCTGTTTACTCGGGGGTCCGCAATCTTACAACATAAAGTCAGCGTAAAAGTTCCAGAGCACATTAGCCTGATGATGGGAGATTATCTCTCGATTCACGACATAATAAACATCTACCATCTAAGACTGCATTTGTTGCAAATTATTGGCAATTACTCACTGGAGACGTAAGTAAAACGCTCCTTCCGTCGTAAATGAGACACATAAATGTTGTTCTATAAAGGAGTGTACTTTTCCAGCTCTCCACCAACATTTTAATCTAGTAGCGTTAAATGTTACCATTTACACAAATGGATCATTATGGCGTTAATGTCTCTTACAAAAAGGCGAGCTTAAGCATCACTTTGGTGTGTTGCTAAATTGTTTATTTATGGTACTTACATTGTAATTAGGGGGTGGAGGTCTTCTCAATTTCAGCTTTAATGTGTAACCAAAATCATACAGATATTCAAATCTTTTCGCTTAAAAGCACGTATCTTAATGTGAGATAATACCTGTCAAATTTCAAGACAATGCAGTCTAAGAGAAAAGATAAATAATCTCTTATCTATATTTTCTCAAGTAAAGAATCTGTGTTATTCAAACGTTTAGTAAGGAACCTCGACATTTCGTTCAGAATGCCCTCAACTTTTATGTGTTTTTTGCAGGGTGGGTTTAAGTCAAGTAGTCGGTGAAATGCTCTATGTTTATCGAAGAACTACAAGTATTGAGCATTTCGTGTGACCTTCGAAAAGAGCTTTGAATTAAATCAGCTCCCTACTGTCACTGACGACATTTAAACTTTGTCGTCGTTGTTCTTCGAAGTAAAGGCAACTGCACGACCCCTTAGTGACACTCGCCTTGTGACACGTGAGGCAGTTCCCCCGTTTGTTGTTTTGGATTTGAAAGCGGCTGATGCTGTTGTGCGCGACTGAGTGGATTGCGCTCAAGATGGCGACTAGCCCAACAAGCTCTGGAAAAACTTTGGTTAACACCAAGGGAGGATTGAGAATGGTGTGTGTGGATGATAGGGAAAAATCGCCTTTCGAATTGGATGAACCGAAGTGGCAGTCAGATGCTGAGGTGTTTTTTTGAAAGCTTTTTGAATCGTTTCGGTTTGTTTTGTTTGTGTGTGATGTTGAGCTGGTCTTTTGACCGTTTCAGCAGGGCTGTTTAACGTTGTTTTGGACTACTCGTATACAAAGATGTATTATGTCGCTGTGTGGTATGTAGGGAATTTATCTTTACAGGTTATACTTATTTTAATTTGCAAAGATAAGATGGTGAGATTATTTAAGCCGCATATTTTTATGTATATATGAGCCTGGTCTATCAGGCCAGCCAAATGGTTTTTGGTTGAACCGCTAAGCAATGAAACCTGGTTACCAGGTCGACAGTTGAGCATGAATACGATGCCCATTTCAATTTAAAATCATCTATGCTACCAAAGCGAGTACGATAAATCGAGATGTATGTGTATTAAGATGATTATAATTTAATCCTTTTGCTAAATTTAAATAACATATGTTGTCAAACAGCCTATTAATTTGTTTCTATTTGGAATTAAGATTGTAGCCCTGTTAAATTCTCAAGTTGATCTCGAAGACTAGTCAGTAAGATACCGGTACGCGTACAATAGATCCTTTAGGTTGATCCTACCTGGTGAAGTAGTGAGTTGGGATTTTTACCTAGGATATCTGCGATGCAGTGCAATGACGTACTCTGTTAAGCTTTTTGTGGTGAAACGTTTACTAATTCCAGGCCAGAATATGAATAAGTATTATGCCGGTATCAATATTGTAGTGATTTTTTTGTTTTGATCACTGTTGTCGTACCCCTGTTCTCCTGATACATGAGATGTTTGTTCTTATGTACTGCAGAGATGTAACCTCAGAGACGTAATTGTGATGATATTTGTTTTCCCAGGGTTTTCGTATCAACTTTAAAGTAACAAATGTGTCTGTTAAACGTTCTTTTTGTCGCCCACCCATCCCAATATTGTCAGTAGGTTACATCACTTAACTTGCAAATTTTTCTACCATATTTTAATCAGGCCTTAAATAGACATAAATTAATACCTCAAGGGCTTCATTAAAAATATTCTATTACAGTTAGTGATTCATTCAAATTTGGATGTAAGGGACTTCCTGGGATCTTGCCAATCAGTCACTTTATTGGACTTCCCACTTACCGAAAGATTAGACTTCTTGTTTGGTACAGTAGTTGCAGTCTCTGAAGCACTTTAAAATGCCATATTTAGAACTTGTTTCAACATTTCATGGATAAAACTAACTAGAACTCACCAAAGAAGCCCCATACAATCAGTTTGACAAAATTTTCTGATAGATATTTCCAGAGAGAATAGTTTATTTAGATGGCTCCCGGTTATGTAGACGTCTACAGGATTACAATTATTCCACAGTCAGCTAAAAAGTTATCAACTGGCTGTGTTTACACAATCAGATCTCAAGAGGTTATTTCATCGCACAGTCAGTCTTCAAAAGGTTACATTGCTACATGCACACAATTAGATGAAAAATTTTGTGCTCAAGTTGTAAGATTGTAAGATTTAGGATTAGCAAAGTTGGACTTAGCCTTAATCTTAGGTAGTCTGGTTATCAGTAGTAGAACTATCCACTGTATTATGTGTCATTGTTATTCAAATAATTGGTTACTTTTTAATTTATCAATTATGTGTTTATGAACATAGTATGAGTAGGCCAGAAATGCACAATATATTAGCTGTTCATTATTGATATGATATTAAAACTTTGTGAAGACCAAAGTGCAGCTTGCATTAGTCTGCCTAGAGAAAAGTAGTGAGGAAGCTGGTGTATCATTCTGCAGAAACATGAAAAAAGGAAGGATTGCAGTAAATAGCCTTTCAATATCAACATTTCAGGGCTCTTTATTGCTTAGAATAGCTCAAAACATTTATTTCGTAAGTTGAATGTCAGAAAAGTTGTATTCACAGGATAAGTGTTACTATGTCAGTAAAGCTTGCTTAAAGTATCTTATGGAGTTATAAAACTAAGCTTGACAATGAGTGGTAAGACATTTTACCTGACAATATTGATTATTTTGAATGGAAAGAACTAATGTTTCATTTGAGAATGTCTACAAAGGTTATACAGTGATGGTGGTGTATGATAATGAGCATATATCCATTTTAACCTTCATGGAAGATGATTCAGTTTACAGAAAAACTTGATTTGGGTTGAGGGCGCAATGATCCAAGCTACTGAGGATACTTGAGTTTTACTCAACTATAAGATAGGTTTATTGATTCAATATAACATAAGATACATGTTGTGATTCTATTAACCTTCAAATGAACAATATCTCTATAAAGTTTAAGATCGACACAGGTGCTCAATGTAATGTGCTTCCCCACCACTACTACTCCAAGCTCCAGCCAAGACCTACCCTCCAATCGACATCCTTGAAGTTGTCTGCGTACAATGGAACTGCTATTCCTGTTCTTGGTCAGTGTTCACTGTCTCTATCTCACAAATTCAAACACCTCCGAGACGTACCCTTCATTGTGGCAGAAACCTCGTCATCACCTATACTGGGGTTAAAAACAAGTGAACATCTTCAGCTAATTCAGCGAATATACTCTGTTGTCAAGAACTCCTCATCCATATTTAGTGAATTTGAAGACTGTTTTGGAGAATTGGGTTGCCTTCCACGAGAATACCATATTACTCTGAAAGAGGATGCTGTTCCAGTAGTGATGCCCCCCAGAAAGATACCCCATGCATTGCGAGGAAAACTGAAATTGGAGTTAGACCGTATGGTTCAGCAAGGCATCATTAGTCAAATACAAGAACCGACTGATTGGGTCAATTCTCTCGTCACAGTGACAAAGCCTAATGGAAAGCTCCGTCTCTGTCTCGATCCCCGTGCCTTGAACAAAGCAATTAAGAGAGAACATTTCCAGCTTCCAACTGCTGAAGACATCATGTCTCAAATGTCAGGTGCACGCTTTTTCTCGAAGGTGGATGCATCCCAAGGATATTGGCACATCAAAGTTGATGATGAAAGTTCTAAACTTCTCACCTTTGCCACTCCCTTTGGGCGTTATTGCTTCCATCGTCTCCCCTATGGCGTCCACTCTGCCAGTGAAGTGTTCCAAGTGGAGGTTGCTAATATTATAGCTGGCATAGATGGAACCGCTAATTCTCAGGATGATATTGTTATCTGGGGCACAACAAAGGAGGAACATGATCATCGCTTACTCCAAGTTATGACCAAAATTCGTGAAGCTGGCCTCAAATTGAATAAAAGTAAATGTGTTTTTGGTGCAAACAAAGTAGTCTTCCTTGGCCACATTATCTCCTCTGAGGGTATTCAAATTGATCCAGCCAAGATCACAGCCATTCAAAACATGCCTGTTCCTTCCAACATTGCAGAGTTACAGAGATTTCTAGGAATGGTAACCTACCTTGGTAAATTTGTACCCAACCTCTCTGAGATAACAGCTCCTCTCCGCCTTCTCCTCAAATCGGATATAGCATGGTCCTTTCAGAAACCTCAGCTAGATGCAGTCAACAAGCTGAAAAGTGTCTTGACCAAAGCTCCTGTTCTTCATTTCTACAATCCAGCACTTCCCTTACGAATATCTTGTGATGCCAGCTCACATGGCCTTGGTGCTTTACTTGAACAGTACTCTAACAAGGAATGGAGTCCAATTGCCTATGCTTCACGTTCACTTACAGAAGCTGAAAAGAACTACGCACAAATAGAAAAAGAAACTCTGTCTATTGTCTTCGCATGTGAACGCTTCCACAGCTTCATTTATGGCCAACAGTTCTCTGTCATCAATGACCATCAACCTCTCAAATCAATCTTTTCCAAACCGATCACACAGTCTCCTCCACGAATCCAGCGATTTCTCCTCCGTCTTCAAAAGTACCATTTCAGTCTTGACTTTGTTCCTGGAAAGATGCTAGTTACCGCAGATGCATTGAGTCGTGCTCACCTCAGTGACTCGAAACCAGAGATAGCTGCCCAAGACATGGATCTCTTTGTCCATATGATAACCTCCCATCTACCAATAACGGCCAACCGTCTGCAACAGTTTCAGACACAAACAGCCAGTGATAAAGACCTGCAACTCCTTGTCAATTATACTTTGCAAGGCTGGCCAGCCTCCAAAGACATACCACTCACTTTAAAACCGTACTACTCAATCCGGAATGAGATTTCATACCATGATGGTTTACTTCTAAAAGGAGACCGAATTATAGTTCCATCAAGCATGCGTCCTGAAATGAAATTAAAACTCCATCATGGACATCTAGGAATTGAAAAGTGCAAAGCCCACGCTCGCTCATCCATTTATTGGCCAGGTCTCAATGCTGACATCTCCAACATGGTCTCCAATTGTGAAACGTGTCTCTCGCATCGTAATGCCCAACCAAGTGAGCCTATGTATTCTCATGATAAGCCAACCAGCCCATGGATCAAAGTAGGGATTGACCTCTTTACTCTTAACAATGTTGATTATCTACTTGTTGTTGACTACTTTAGCAAATACTTTGAAATTTGTACCGTAAATAGCACTCAAACCACTACGATCATCCATCACCTCAAGAATATCTTTAGTCGTCAAGGAATTCCTCTAACTGTCTTCTCCGACAATGGTCCTCAATTCTCAAGTCATCACTTCAAGCACTTTGCTACACAATGGGACTTTGAACATCAAACCAGTAGCCCTAGATTTCCTCAATCTAATGGATTTGTTGAGAGACACATTCAAACTATCAAAAGGACAATAAAAAAGGCTATTGAAACAGACCAGGATGTGCCTATGGCACTTCTTATGCTCAGAGCAACTCCTGATAATGATGGCAACTCTCCAGCGTTCAATTTAATGAAACGAAATCTTCGTACACCAATTCCAAAAGCCACTCCTAGGTTTCACATTATGCCAAGATCAGAGGCACCCATATCTCCAAACACTTCAAAGAAACCACTCAAGCCATTATCTCCAAATGATTCAGTGAGGGTGCAAAGGAACAACAAATGGCCAATCAAGGGGAGAATACTCAGACACAGTCACCATCCTCGATCCTACCATGTCCAGACAGAGTCTGGCAAAGTCCTTCGCAGAAATCGTCGACATCTCCTTAAAACAAACGAAACATTCAGTTTCAAACCAGACTATGATGACATCGACCTGGACTCAGAGTCAATACATGCAGAACAGCCTGATGAGAGTCAACCGTCTCAGGAAAGTGGATTGACTACAGAAACGTCAGCACTTACTAACAACAATACAGATGGAAGAGGTCGACAGACAAGATCGGGAAGACCAGTCAAAAGACCAAAACACTTAGAAGACTATTACCT
>JAAAKL020017847.1:0-10458 GCA_010016065.2 Carybdea cf. marsupialis auct. non (Linnaeus, 1758)
TTTCTTTCCAAGTTCCAGCTTGTGTTTTCTGGTCAGATTATCTATCTTGTTCGTAATTATGCTAACTGCTGTGCAGTGAACGTCAAGCGTCTTCAACCTGAAGAAGGAGTGGAAATGTAAACACAAAAAACACATGTAATCTCCACTCCACGGTATCACACAAGGCATAATTTGAAGACCCATATGGAAATAGAAATTAACAGTACTGAAATCTCTAGAGCGTCATGATTCAGCCACATAATCAATCTCTCTCTTTAACGAAGAGTTGTCTCTCTATTATCTATGTAGTTACAACCACTTCAAGTTTGGATGTAGTAACTTTTCTCTCCCCTATTTCATTACGAAATGATTACTATTTACTGTGACTGTCTTTGAAATCAATATATAAAAGATTGCTCTACCACAGCGCTAATAATAACAGCTTTTTAGGGATGAGTATACGATTTGTTAAAACTGTGAAGGAATATAGTTAACAAAAAACCCTTTCCACTCTGTTATAAAAGCACCTTACATTGACTATATAATAGAGCTTGCAACTTGCAGGAATGTTTACAGATTGATTCGTCTTCGTCGAATGTCACGATACACACAACAGGGAATATAGCAAACAACTTATCTGAAAACATAGTCGACCTAAAGAATCTTCAAAACGTTTTTGAATTATGGAATACCTAATTCTCCATCATGTGTTCATATATTGTGTCGTTTCTTCGATTAGCCCACAACTTAGGAAGAAATTACTCCCAAAGAGAGAAAGTTCAGTTGTCCTCATGGGTCCACATCAGTTTTCCTGACGGTGAAGCCATTATTCCTTGTTTGAGAAGTTAATTTCGAATACGGTCGTGTTGTAGGTCCTTTCCTCTCGCACCTTTTAATAGAGAATGGCGGCAGACGGAAGTAATCTGTCTCAAGACGCTCGTTTCAGAGCAGCGTCCACAAGACGGAGCTAATGACAGACGGACAACGTCTTCTACTCCATGTGAAAAGGAAATTGCTCCGTTTTGACAACGGAACGGCCGTCTTCACCTCCATGTGAATAGGGTATTAAACTTGAAGCTCGGAATGAGAAACATGAGTTGGTTCAAAAAGAAATCTATATAAAGAACAAGTTGGAAATTCTTGATGCAACCACTAAAGTTAAGATTGCGCAAAAGTGTGTTTTAATAGATGAAGGGGAAGAAATTGTGGTTGAGAGTAATCATGATGACAGATTAAGTAACGACCCGCTTGTCGCGGAAGTTAATTGAACTTTTCCGTGTATTCGACGCGTTTGCGCAATATTTGCATCTAGGCCAGTTCGCGACAGATTGCGGTGCATCCGTATTTCTGTAGCTTGAGAGTTCTAAGTTTTCCTCATTCTGTATCTTCCAGTATATCTCCAAGTTTTATATTCCAGTAAAGTTGAAGTTAAAGTTAGTTAAAAATTGAAAGTTGAAAGTTACTTGACTTTTTTTACATCGAATGTTCTAGAATCTTAGTAACCATGAATCAGCATAATTTATCCCTAAATATAGTTCTGATAGTAATCTTAGATCATTATAGAGTTTCTAGAAAAGTGATTACAATATTTCAGTTCTGGTAGTTATTCAATAACACATGAAAGCGAGGTCACATGAATGTGTGTCACAGTTTAGGATATTCTCGACTACTTTCGCAGCGTGCTGTCGATAACGATGTTGCTAGAAGAACATGACTATGCAAGTTATAATAAGAAGTAACTGACAAGGATGAAAGTAAGAGTAAACATGAATTAATGTCAGTCGCCTACGGTCTTTTCTTTCTCGAATATTCGCGATTTCGCGACACTCTTATCTATAATACTTTCTAACATTCTATTAGTGTTTGTTTATACAGATACGATCCCTAGAATATCGGCAATTGATTAACCAGTCAGGAATGACAATTGATTTTGCTTATAATTTTTTTGTCTAGCAAATTTCCCAACTTAACACCCGATAATATCTATAACAAGATAAGACCCCATTTACTTGTGTTTACTTTAATGTTAACTAAGGGACAAACTTGACGTTTTTGTCAGCAACTATATAGTAAAATTCGAAGTATGTAGAGTGAGTGTTCCATGGGTAAGGGGGGAAATGTCTTTTGATGTTGAGTTGGTCGAAACATTTAGGTTCGCATTAAGGAAACTTGTGTATAAGAAGTGTATAAGAGGAAAGTGTTTAGGACATAGCAGAAGTCGAATTGTTGACAGTCAACTCCTTTGAATTTCTGTCCAGATTTATGGGGAAAATGTCGAAGAACATCAGATGACCAATCGTCATCATGTGGATGATGGTTAAGAAGATTTGAAGACCCGTTCTGCTAGCCAGATAGCGTCCAGGTCGGAGGTAACGAGTTGACGCTGATAAAATTGCAATACTGTCTCGTTATCAAATACTTCTCTTGACAAGATCCCGATTAGCATACATCTATAACCGCAAGTCTACCTAGAATTGTCAGAAGGTCTCCTCCGGCTAATTGTAACGTAGAATACGTTTCTCCGCGCTGCTTCAAATGAATGTTTGTGATAACATTGTTTAGCCTCTTATGATCGTCAAGTGATTTTAAGGCACTGGTACCAGTGGCGGTTTTGGAGGTCGCGGGGCCCTATGACGTCATGTACTGCAATGCAGTTCAGTCATTATGGAGATACTGTATCCCCTCCAGTGGGGAAAGTTTCAAGCTATCACTTACTCCCACCATAGTAATATGGGCAGTTAAACACATGCTTTTTTTTAACATTTAAAAGCAGGGCCCCTTGAGGTGGGGACCTCGGGCCATGGCCCTGTCGGACTCCCCCTAAAACCACCACTGACTGGTGCTCTATGAATCTCCAGGAGATAGTCCCAACCTTTCTTAATCTTAATCTATGGGTGCAACTTCATTCAGAGAGTGTTCTTACTTTGGTGTCACTTTTCACGTTTTCTGCTGAAAAAATCGGATCTTAATACTTAATGAAAATTTTTGCTGTCTATAAAGTATTCACTTTGCTAGCTCATGCAATGTCTGTACCTTCTTATCTTTACATTTTTCTCTGTGTCATCTGCCCATAGACCTTGATACTTGATAGCCTCTCTTCTTTCCAATTGTATGTCTTCTACTGTTCTCGTTGTCATAGAACCTTGGACGTTGTAACTTAAGAACTTTCATCGTTCATATGTTGAATCATACTATTTTGCATGTATTTTGCCTCTCCTACAGATCCTTGACTCCGGCTGCATTGTTTGAGAACAGGACAATGTCATTAGAGATTTTCTGATCTTTGATCATTGACTTTTTACTCTTGCTAACCATCTGGTGAATCCCAGCTCTTCCTCGTTGCTACCAAAAGTACTTCTCAAGTTAATTCTTGAGCATGTAGCTACTGAGCGAAGATATAAGTAATATAAAATCTCGATGGTGAAAAATCGAGGGAATCGAACACACGGTCTCCGTAGTTGCACAACATACGATGGGTTGCCACTAAACGACGGTCTTATTCATAGAGGAACTAGGCCTAATTCCTCAATGATCCTATGCCAATGACAGACGATTTGGGGATGTCTATTTTTGGTATTACGTCACTACAATCACAATGACAAAATAATTTGGACCAATGTATCTCCTTGTGCAGCACTAAGACGATTCCAGACATATGAGTATTTCTGTAACGGTGTTATGATTTTGGCTTAGATCATGGACGCAGATCGCTGTAAGAATGGGGGGAGGGGGAAAAAGGATTAAACGTGGAGAATTTGACATTCTAGGCACAAACGTGGGGGGATGAAGCAGCTATTGTCCCTTCATTCTTAAAAGTAAGTTGGACTAGTCCCCCCATCTCCCCAGAATCTATGCCCATGGCTTGGATGTTTGTTCACATCGCTTTCACTACTTCAGCTAGTATTGTATTTGAGATATTCTGTATACCCGTAGTATTTTCATGATTTTGCCCTTGTGTATGGAGTCAAAAACCTTCTTAAAATCTATGTAGTTGTCAGAAATGGCAAGTTGTTACTTTCGGCAACCTCTGCTATCGTTACTAGCGTTTATTGCTGAACGCTTTGTGAGGAAGCCGCTCCGGGCTCTCGTTAGTGTATAGGATTTAGCATGAGGCGGCTGCACATCATAGCTATGACGTAGACAGGAAAGATTACTTTATGGTTGTCTTCAGCAAGGGTCGCAAAGATGGTTAATAGAAGTCATAGCATTCAAATGGGCATGCACTTTTACCTATATTTGGAGATATTGTCACTTTTTCTGTGGTCTTATCCTGCAAATAGATCGTCATCAATACCTGGCCATTAAGATATGGTTAATATCTTTTGTCTGGCTTTACTGGCCTGCCTAAAAGCTTCGTGAAGTTTCAAACCAATTGCTGTTCTTTCCTTGGTTTTCAACCGATGACTCCTCCCGCTTTTGCTCCCTTTCTTCCAGAGAACCCACCTACCATTTTCCAAGTTTCAAGAACGTGTTGACGGCCGCTCTACCAACCTAATCAGCAGAGCAAAGAAGATGAGTTGTACAGATCATGCCACACACGGAGAATATAGGGAGGGCCATCTCTGATATCTCAGAAAGTGACACAAAAACGTCTTCAGTTTGCAGGTCACTGTCAACGAGTCATTTGGAGAGGACACATCATCTTTGTTTCTCTGGCGTCGGTCAGGGTACAGTGCGCTCTAAGAATCTGACATACATGGACCTGCTGACTCTTGACACAGGCATAGAAACTAGGGAACTGGCAGTTGAGAATAAGAATATATAATAGTAAGAAAATTGTTGGTTTCAGAGTGGCTAGTAGAAATCTACTAGCGCAACTAATCTATTTTCATGAATCAGAGGACTGCATAGAGACTCAATGACGTACAGGAAATAATAACATGAAAACGAAGTAAAAGCGGACAAATTGCATGAATACGAGGTTAAGTGATACAGGATTGCGATATGTGGAAAAAGATTGTCCAAGGTATTCCAGACACTTGGGTGCGCGAGGGATGATAATCATACCATTGTCCACTACCATTCAATTTTTTATATCCAGTTGTTTTTAGGTGCCCTGGGAGATTTTTCCTTTCACCATGTGTTGTTTTCATCAGTTCAATTTTGAGTCAGTTCCTTGTATACTCCTGCATCTCCTTTTCTCCAGGCTATTACATTAAATTTCTCTGTTCTGGTATTTTTATATTCTTGGTATTCTCTTGCTTGAATATGCTTTCTTAAATTACGCTCTTATTCACCCTTGAAATCATGCGTATTTCTTGTCATTTCTCCTATTCTCGAGTATCTACAATCTGTTTCTCAACAATATGATGATGATGAACTGCTGTGGAAGTTCTCGGTCTTCTGAGGACATTTTTTACCCTTTTCTTTGATTTTGGTACTGGTATGACGTCGCTAAAAGCCTGTGATTGATAAGCGCGCACTCATTCTTTGATAATTCAAATAACACAACTTTTACAACAACAATAATTGAACTTACATATATCGAATCTGATTTGCAAGTTCATAATTCTCTTTGTGTTTCACTTCATCTCTTATCATAGCAGAGACGGCAATTCTTGGATCAAAGATGGGGATTTGGACTCTATTTCTTGCTCTTGAAATAACCCTGCTCTGGCAGTGGAGGACTGTCTTTCCTCGGATTGTTTCTCTGCATCCTCTCGTTACTATTGCTTCCGGCTTTTTTCCTTTCTCGATCATATATCTAGATCGTGTTTCTAGTCTTCTTTGATCATTCACTGATCATTTGATTTGTTCGTTGGTTGTGACGTAGAGTTTATTTGTTTGGGGGCCACCTCCTTTTCTGTTTCTGTCATTTCCTGTTTCTTTGTACACCCCCTCACAATCTAAGCATTAGTCATTTTATTAGTCATTATAATAGTATTCTATAGCCCAGGCGGGCTTTTCTGTTATTACTCTGGAGTCCGTACTAACTGCACTTGATACTGTTTCCCTCATTTTCACTTGCTATGATGCAGTCTAGTTGCCCTTCACAATCAGTAGTCGTGTATACGAATATTAAAAGCTTGCCCTTTCTCCTGCGATACTCTGTGCTGACAGCTCAAGGGTTGGGTTTAAGCAAGAACTCTGTTATGTACTGTAATGAGGCAGATAGGCTATTACGGGTTCTAAAGATCCAAAAACGAAATTAACACTACAGAAATACCAACAGCCCTCAGGCTTCCACAATCTATTACTGAAAACTCAATCCATAAACAACACAAACCTAACTCCCTGAAGTCCAAACAACATCTCATTAACAAGCGTCATAAAAACGACTTTTATATGATATTAACAATAGATAAAATTAGCCAATCAAAGAGAGACAAAACACACAAGACGAAATATGACGAAGGCAGATAAATATAGAGAAACAGAAAAGTATATCAGAAACACGTGACAAAGCAACATACAAAACCAACGTTACATATAATAAGCACATGAGATTGACATGATTGGACAAATACCAAGAACAGAAGCAAACAGTAATACAATGAGTAAAAATATATATTTAAACTAAGTAAAGAGGGGAATTACCGTTACAGCACGTTCTATTTATGTTGGTAGGATTATAGCAAGGATACTTTGTATTTTCCGGCCCTAGTATGGCTCTATGGCCCACAAGAAAAGTTGGGAAGTTATTTTCCATTTCATATTGTAAGGTGTTTGCTGGTGCCTCATAGAAATGATCGAATTCTTCTTCAAGGGCAAAGTTAGTTGGAGAGTATATTGTTATCACCGTACTTCTGGAGTCGTCATAAAACTCAACAGCTTCTATTCCAAGGTGTATTTTTCCTTACTCTGAGGAGTGACGTTTTTACCCTGATCCTAGGAACAAAATCCCACTCTGCTTTGAGATACTTGTGTGTCATTTCGGCATTCGGGTAACGTTAATAATCAGTTCCTGCTTTTCTTCTGTCTTCTATGCTTTCACTATGGACTATCAATGTCTTTGGAAATCGACGATTTCTATCCTATACTTGCTGAGTGCAACAACTCTTCAATTTTTCGATGATCTCTGAGTGTATTTACATTTTGGACTGCCATGGTAAGTGTCTGTTTAAACTTAAGTAGTACTTTTATCCACTGTAATTCTGAAGTCTTCTTTAATTTACTGTGCCCAGACTGATTGCTGTATCACTTATCTGATGTGTCTAGTTTCTGTTACTTAAACAGTGTTCCTGGTAGCGACTGGTTTCTCGGACTTGGAAGTAGGCCTATAGGATCTATGTTTTCCTTTGATTTTACGTTGTTGCTTTATAATGACAAAAACTGAATTTTTTTGGTAGTCCTTCACAAAGAGATACCCTAGACTGGTTAGAAATAACTGGCTTTATCTTAAAATCTCAAGTAGACGAAGGAGAAGCTTCTTCGTGAATAAGACAAATCGCAAGGGTCAGTTTATAAAAATTAATTAAGATTCGTTGTTCCCCTGCCAAGGATTGCAAATGCGTGCTATCAACCCTTGAAGTTTCAAGGCAATTCCCTTATCTGCTACCTGGGGACGCGCTTGATATGAGTTACTCCCACCACACCGCAATATTGTCAGATATGAATACCAGATATATTCATCTACGGGCATGCAAATCACCTTTTTGACTAAGCGTGCAAATTTTTTTCTAATTTATTGTGCGCTCCCCACCTCCCGTTACGTGATATCCATGTTGTTGGTCCATTCGACAAGCACTTACGTTTTCTAGTGAATGAGCCGTTTGTTTTGAACGATACACTGAAGTTTGTTCTTCGCGGGATTTTGCAAGCCCCATGATGGTCCCCAGACGGCTTTTGTGACGTCATAAAGAAGAAAGCATCAGGGCCTGTAGTTTTGTTGACTTTTTGCTCTTTTGTCTCATGCCTCGACGGTTCGACGACGTTGTCGAGAAACACTAAGCATTTACACTTATATTTAAACATGACAGACACAGTTGGCAAGGTAAGTTACTAAAATGAAGATTTTTTACATCATTTAACTCGTCCCCTATACATAGACTCAAAAAGCGTCCATTTTCAATGTTTCATAATTGGTGCCATTTTGCGATAGGAAGGAAGAGGGGGAATATCACCGTAAGAAGCCGTATTTGATCTGCAAAGTGGGTAGAATAATAATGGAGATGACTCTGCGTGATTGACGTTTTCACTTGCACCGTATTATTCTTTACATGAAGGCTGAAATTCCAAAAGTTAAATCTGGCTTGATGCAAACCCATCGTAAAATTTGTGGGAGGGTACGTCCAGATTAGACGGGAAGCAAACAGCGGATGTCGGTATCGTCATGTTTCACAGTTTCAGTACGGGACAGCCACTTGTTTAGTTCTTTCACTCGAAGTATGCCGAGCCACAACATGAATCAGTCATAGAAATATTTGGGAAAACTCTGTTTAACTTTCAGTTTTAACGTTAAATCTTCATGGGTGTGAAATGTCTACCTAACCCTAGTAAATGGTGTTCCCATGTGCTGAATAACAAATGGTATCGATTTGGAAGGTGAAGAAGTAGTGCTAAAGAAAGTATGCAACTGCATTTAGATCGTTGTCTTGTGCGTGTAAAGGTGTATTATAAAATATGAGTCCTTACTGAGTTTGTTATGATTCAAAGATCGCTCTAGCATGGAATCTGTACATAAAACGATATTGTGAAGAAAAGGGACCCCATGCGCTTTTGATTGATCATTAGTCGGGACGTTTGTGGGCCTTATAACGCACCATCGCAAAATTTGGTGTAAGGTGACCCGGTTGTAACTATCAGAACCAGGGGTGGCCAATCTAGGGTCTAATAAAAGTACCTATGGTGACTATTGTATTAGCAAACGGCGTCCCGTACTGGTACACGCCTTCTTGTGCAGCCCAATTAACTCACATTGAGGGCAATTACATCTCAAGCAGAGAGCACTGTCGTATTTTAATTAACTCATTACTATATATACTGGTGGATGTAACTTTGATATGCATAGTATTTTTAAAGATAGGCATGGCCGAGTCTCATCCGTTGCTCCAAAATAGCTACCTACCTCTCGGCTCATCCCGTTGACGATTCTTGAGATGGTCCAACCGCGGTGCCGGTGTTCCAACAATCCTCGTGATTTTTACACGAAGAAACTAGTCGTGAAGAAAATACAACTGCTATTTGTCCGAAGGTGATAAATTTGAAAAGTGAAGCCGATGAAGCAATATCCACACGTGCAAGTAAAGAGATCATTTAAAAAGATTCAGCATAAAGAAAATATTGGGCTTAGAGCCCATAATTGTTATTCTTTTAGTCCATAAGTCTTTTTGTTTAGAGGAAAGAACAGCTAAGGACGAATCTGCAATATATGGACGACCTCTAGCTCTCAGCCCAACATTTCATGTCGTACCGGCCGGTATCGTTCATATCATCATATAGCGATCGAATCTAAAAGAGAATCGCCGGATTCCAAGTACATAAGAACGGCAGATTGGTAGAGAACCAACCTTATCGAATTTGTAAAGCCAAGAGTTTGGTTTATAAATTTAGAACCAGAACGGCAAATGATACGTTACGGTACGATAGATTCTATTTTTTGATAATTATGGGAGATGGGAGCAACGTAATAAGTGTGCTTTCGAATTTCAACTCTTTGCTCTTTTCGATTGATATAGATGGTAAGGGTCATTTCTAATGTATTAGTGTAATTAGTGGCAACATCAATTGGTTAGGTCCAGATATTAGCGTTGTTCTATATTATTATTCATGGCCCCTGAATAACAATGTTGAAGTTGAGTCGTAAATGGATCCATGGAGTGCAAGGCATGTAGCTAGCTAGCTAAGGTACCGGTACTAAGATCAATATTTTACAAAGGATGAAAAGGCTATTTATTTACTCTTTTATGAAAAAAACATCACAATCCCGTTCGCAATATTTCGATATTTTAAAGGTTTTACATGTTAAATTTTATTGTTCAACTTTTAAAGAAAATCGTTGTAAAGCATCTAGCTCGTTAGTGATGATGAGAGTATTTGACAACAGCAAAAGCACACCATGACAAACATGAATGCCGGTTCTTAAGCTAAAATTTCCAGCCTAAAAAGCATTTGATTGGAGTTTGTCCAAGTTTGATCCATAGTTGCATTGAAAATTTTGGATCAAATATGGCTGTTTACAAGATTTCTGTCAGTAGTAGATATTCAAAATGGAGATTGTCCACCCAGGGTGTCATCCAGGACCAGTGACAGGAAGATAGGAAGATAGTTATTCCTCACTGTATTCATCACTTTATTCAGTTTTAGTAACGAAGTAGATTCGTCAGAAGTTGAGGCCATAGCCAGAACTCATTTGCAGGAGGTACAAAACTTCTCCAAGGAGAGATTCTATAAACCATGATTCCATACATTGCCAAAAACTCTGTTAAACAATCATAATTCCTTTTTATAAGAATCGAATATATAGATTTTGAAGTCAAAAGATCCCATGTAGTCCATATAAAGCGAAAACTGAAGAAAATGTAAGCCTTGCAAATGTAT
>JAAAKL020017848.1:0-10458 GCA_010016065.2 Carybdea cf. marsupialis auct. non (Linnaeus, 1758)
CACTCTGAAAGAGAGGAATCGGAACAGAAAGTGTACCGGCAGTGAAAACTGATGAGTAAGAATTAGATTTCACGATACCTCATTCTGAAAGAGAGGAATCGGAGCAGAAAGTGTGCCGGATAGGCTTTAGTGAACCAGTGAGCTACAAGATATCTTAAGTGTATCGGAAACGTTTTAGTAGATTATTTCACTATTGGTGCAACACTTTTACCAGATTTATAACGGATAACATCGGGTGCAGTGTAACTGAGATGTCTATCAGGTATTTAAGCTGTATACTAAAAAAGCTGTACGTTACCTTGTAACTGAGACCTTTGTTACGAAGATATGCATACCCCTACCGTCTACAGGGGGATGCATGATTGTCTATTTAAGGTCTTTACCGCTTTCTCAGCTCTCACCCCTCTCATTGTAGCCCCGCTCTTTTTAGGCGCTTATATCTCTTCCAGAAGTGCTTCTCCCCTTGTTTCGAGTACCTGTCTAACAATCCAAGGGCTATAAGATTCAGGGATTTGAGTCCCAGGCCTGCTGTAACATTCGTGTGCAAGACATGAATTCGATTGTGCTCAATTGTATAATGGATTAGGATTGAGAAATGGCTTTAATGGCTTTGATGCTTTGTGTCGTCATTCCCCAAGGATCAGATTGATAAATGATCATTAACAACAGTGACGTATGGGTACACATCGGTTGTACGGCGATATTGAATATGTCAACCACGGGAAGGATGCTGTAAAGACATTGCTCTTTTAGTGTACTTTGCTCTTCTGTACCTTCAATTGTGGGTAAAAAGTAACGGGGGGGTGGGGGGTTTCTGTTGATGGATAATTATGACTTGGCACGACTTTCAGAGTGTACTTCAGAGATTTTAAAATTGCAAAGCAAAGTGAGCAGATGGACGGGTCGGGACGTTTCTCCACAGTTGCGTAGAGTTGAATGCGGAAGCCTGGCTGTGGAAGATTGAGAGCAGCTGTAGTAACTGGAGAAATAGAGAATGTTATGAGTGGAGTTCACCCAGCTCATTAGGTAATGATTATAAATAATGATTATAAATAATGATTATGACATTATTGATATCATACTTATATGGCACAACAAAGACTGGAGCTCTACACAGCTTTTGCTATTCATGTAATCATTCATTTTTGTTTCTTTGTTCTGTCTTGTAAACGTACCCCTGTAGCCGCATTCGACACGTAGGGGAGGGGGGCAGTAAGAACATTTTAAGAATACTAATCAAGATTACATCTAAGATTACAAGTAACAGCTGTGGAGGTAACAGTCTTTGTTATCCCATTTGAAGATGAAGTAATAACAATAATAGCAATAATCCTGACATAATGCAATTCAAATGCGTATACAATTATGATGATTCAAAAGAACGTGAAAGTAATGGTCAAAGCACTGTTATTTTTATGCCAGTGTTATCACCCTAGACCTTTTTACGTCGTATATTATCTTATGGTCTTAGGCAGGTTGGGTAGAAATGCTTTACTTTAACAGAGTTTAGACAGAAGTACGTCCATAACAGGTCAAGGTATTAGGGAGGAAGAGAGGTGTGAGAATGACACGAACAGCACGAGCAGAGGAAAATTGGTTTTCCAATTTTAAAATCTGCCATATTCCTTAGATAAAGGCACACACCTACCTGGATTTAGATAAAGTACGATTGTAAAGATAGTTTAAAGAATTTTTTACGTCGGCTAATTTCTAAAAATACTACTGGTATTCATTAATTTGATGACTCGATAATCTAAATAAACTGTTTTATTTATGTATTTTCTCACATAAATTATGTATCGGTTTGGAGAAATTTTCAGCATGCTAAAGCTAGGCCAATGAGGCACAGGAGGCAAGTTACTAACATTTGGAGCCCCTGAAGAGATATAAGATATACGTTGGAGCCCTTGAAAATAATATGCACGCAATAGTACTAACGCATAAACTGATGATTGAGTAACAACTAAATTTCTCAATGAAATCTCCCCCAAACGTGCAGATACCTGCCTGGCAGCACTAGAAAAAGAAGGACAACATACAAAATATCATGACTGACGTCCACTCACGTGAGTGTTAAGTAGCTGTGTCTTCAAGTAGTCTGACGATCGGAGAAATACCTCTAGAATGTAAGATCAGAAATTTGACGACTCGGGTCGTGGAGAACACTTCCATCAAGATTACTTAAAGAAGTACCCCAGTTAATAGATTTTGACATCAAAAGCACTTCTCTTAGGTTTTTTATTCCCCAGCATTTAGAGACCCTAAGAAACATAACACTGTCACGAAGTTTATACCTGTTGTATTTTTCAAGATTTCTCTAATTTGGCGACGTTTCAAAGTGCCTTTAATTCGAATGAAAATTCCACTCTAGTTCCCACCAGGCCCCTTCTTTCTTGTATATTTGCCATGCTCCTGGTGGTATTATGCCGAGGGAAAGTGTGACGTCATGATTATGAAAGTATTTGAATTAGGGAAAAGATAGGGAATAAATTTTTGTCGCCCTATTAGTAAAAACGTCAATGGCCAAACTTGAGAGTGACGCCCTTTCTCAACACCAAGATATCAGCTATCAAAGTTTTAAATCTCTCTAACAAAACCTTGTTATTTGATGCTGGTTCATAACGTCAAGAACCAAGGGATATTAACAAAGTTTTGACCGGAAACGTTTGAAATTCAAACGCCTCTAGTTTAAATATTATATACACTGCAGGAAACAGCTTACTCCAGGATTGCCTTCAGATATCCGGAGTCAAATCTTACTATTTCCAAAACTTTTGATTTGTGATGTCATCACATTTCCACCGCATTCAGGCTTGAAAAGCTTGGTCAAAAATTGGTAAAAATGTTTGTGGCCCTTTTCCTAGCTGATGTCGATGGATTCAATATTTTACATATCATGTATGACTTTTCTGTGGCAGGTTCTTTTTATTTCAGTCTAGATTGCGAAATTTTGCCCGTATATAGGCCATCCCGCTTATGATCTCGACAAAGATAACCCCCTGTTAAAATTGCCAAGATGTGATCCATGGCTCAAGTCCAGGGTTTTTCGAAAGTCAGTTAAAGAATTTTTTGTACCGACAAAGACAATCGTTGGGTGTTTATATGTTCACTGATATTTTTCAAATGTTGTTAAGTTTTACGTTAGGAACATTACTTAGTCTCAAGGCCCATTGACATTAGTTACTGCCATTTAAGTTTCTGTGACTGATTGTTTAAGGCTTGATTTTATCAACGACGATGTTATGCGAAGTTGAAGAGTGATTCATGGTGAGTGTTACGTCATTAGACTTGTGGTATGCCAAAGAATTAAGAAAGCTAGCAGAGTGAAAGTCGCCAATGAATATCGTTGGACTTCTGAATCCCACACTATTTTATTAGTAAGAAATTTAGCCATCGTCACCTATAATCCACTTCAACTTATTTTTGAGAAACAAGGAAGTGAGGGTTTTTGGTGATGCATTAGAATATAACTTACGTTTTCCAACCAATTAAGAAATCCCCCAAATTTCTTAGCAATAGAATACCTAAACAATGTATAATATAGAAAGCAAGCGATTTAACTCCGCAGCATATGTTTCTTATAAGCTGTATCCACTATCTGTTGCAGTTACGGCTTAAGAAACTGTTGTTGCTTAATGATACGCTTATCATATTCAAAAATAGTAGTGAATCATACTTCACAGTAATACATCCTTGCATGACGTCGTCATTGGTCAATGCAATGGCTTGGTTGCTTTGGGACCGGGTTAAGGAATGCAAGGGGATAGTGGCCCCTGCGGAAGGCAACTAACAAAGCCAGGTTTTCGAATAAATGAGCTTTTATGTCGGTGTGAGTCGTACGTGAAGCGCTACGTTTTACGAATTCAGAAATTTGCCCCATGGAGAGGATTTGTTTCCATCCATTGACAATATTGTTGCTTTACAAAATAACATGACACTTCTATAACGCCACCCCAATGTATTAATAGCTACTTCATGCCCAGCCTAGCTATATGTTCGAGTATCTAATGTTTGACATCCTCAAGCGCTGCGCCAAAGACCTGTTCCTCTCTCCCCTCCCCTTCTCGTCGAACAGTTGATCAGCACAAGAGTCGCCCTTAGTATCTATTATTGGCATGTATCAACGTAGTTTTTGAATCTACTGTGCCTTGTCAAACTCCTTTAGGCACAAATTGGAAATATTTTTTTGTCAGCCAGATGAAAACGTCCACTAGACAGATCGAGGTTTCCATTTTCTGGAATGGGCTCATCTACGAGTAACTCCATCAGTAGATGCTCTATTACCCCGGTGTCTTTGTAAGCTCTCGTATGCACAAAACTTTATTTTTATGGGGAAAAGTACGTTGTTCAAATGAATGGACATGTACAGCATTCGCTACACTTGGCATCTGAAGCTTAAACAAACACATATCGTTAATGCCAAATCGTGCAGTTTACCTCACCTGGCACTTTTGAAGTGTTTTTTCACTGGTAGAATTAAGGAGCTAGTTTAATGATGGTGAACGAGAGGGGCTCTTCTGGTTTATCAAGTCAAGCATTACATGTTGTGCCCCCATAAGGGTACTAGGAAACAGATCGCTAAACCTAAAATATGGCAACCATTTTATAGTCCATTAGGAGGAAGATAAATACTGTTTAGTCGTGGATGGAAATTGTTGCAGCAGGTTGTTTCTGCCGTTAACGCCACATGGAGCACTGGTTTCGGCCTGTTCTGATAATTTAGCGTTCTAATCCAGCTGTTATCATTATAACGGGTAGTTGCATCAGAATGACGAGATGTTTCCACGTCTAATCACCCTGCATTTTCAGCTGGTGTGGATAATTCGGCTTTTATAAGCAAATCTACGTTTTTCTCGATCTAAGTAGTGTGCATTAGACGAGCTTCCGTGTCACCAATTTGCAAAACCATTCGTAAACACGCTAAGCGTTCTGTGTTCCTTTGAAATAGAGTTGAAATGCAATTAAAGCTGTTATTGATTTGAGACGCAGAGCCTCGTTAGGCAATGATCAAAAAGCCTTGACTCCAACAGCGCCTTAACGAACGGGGTAGGGGTTATGATGAAGTCATTGTCCAGTGGCAGCATGAGACGGTGGATTGTTTGGGGTTTCAGTCGCCCGTCCTGAGATTCAGGGTTGCGAAGACGTCCTTGAGCTTGGGTGCAAAATAGCTTACGAGTCGCCTTTGAACAAGTTAGAAGTCGGCTCTACAGTTCGTGTAAAAGAGCTAGTGGAATATGCTTGCTGAGATTTTAAGTCGGGCAGTTAACAAGTAAACCGAAGTTATCAATAATCAATGACTTTGTTCGAAGTGGGTGTTCATCAGCTTAAAACCGAGAATAATAAATTTTGAGACTTAGTTCGTACTGAGATGTCAAGTGTCACCGTGAGCGTGATTTTTGATCTTGTACCTTAAAATAACAATGTAAGGCTAACGGAAATTAGCAATATACAATAAATTTGACTGGCTTAATCAGAACTTTGTGCAACAGTTTGATCAGAAATCTGTAATAACGGACAGCTTTAGTATAAGGTATAGTATAGTATGGTATAGTATAGTATAGTATAGTTAAGTATAGTTTGGTATAGTATGGTCTAGTATAGTATAGTATATTATTGTATAGTTTGGTTTAGTATAGTTTAGTATAGTTTAGTCTAGTATAGTATAGTTGGGTATAGTATAGTATAGTATAAGCTGTAGGGTATGTATCCGTTTAACTATATATTTGCTCTGAAAATTGTTTAAGTATTCACAAGCACATTGCTGTTCTTGCAGTGGCATAGGCTTACTTAAGGGTAGCCTCGGGAAAAGTAGTATTTTCTTGAGAACATCGTGCAACGGTTCTTGGTAATCACAAGAGTGGCAAGAGTTAGCCAAGCTTCAAAGAAGTTAGTCTTATCTTATAGATTTGTAGTACTTTATTTCTCTACCGGTAGGTTATGTCAAGAATACAAGCAAACCCATCCTCATAGCCTACGGAGACCTAATGAATAACCAAAGTTATCCGTATGTTATCCGAATTGTCACGTGAGGCCAGTTAGTTCGAATAGCCTGCGTTTCGAATCGGCGGGAATTTGTAGGCAAAAATTGTGACAACCCTTGTATTAGTCGAGTTTCTATTTAATATACTGTTAAGTTGACCTCGATCACAGTTGCTATGGTCGTAACAGAAAAAGGAAAAAGCAAACAGTATTTTTTAAGATTTCGATTATGTTAAGTTTTAAAATGAAGTTGGTGATTATTTCCAGTTTCCTTATTTTGTAACAAAAATACCATCGTTGAAAATTTGCAAAGTAAGATAAAAATGTCACCAGCGAGATTAAGACAACTAAGACGAAAACATGTCCCTACTTGGATTCGAACGCGTGACCCTTTGTAAAATAATATGTCACCACTGGGGGGTCGAAAGCGCCACCCACCCTTTTGCGGTTATGGCCCATGTTCACTTTTCATACATTTATCCAACATTAGCATTTCAAATAGCCGCAACGCTAATTTTCTGTGGGCTTTGGTAGGTCAGTGAACCGAGTGCCATGATCATGGTCAAGTCATGGTTCAGACACACCGCTCTTCAAAATTTCGTAGAGCTGAAAGTCGTGTCGAGACTAGGTAACGAATATGGCGTGTAAGGAAAACGAAGTGAGCCGCCACATGTGAGACTGATATAGCTCAGTTGCTAGAGCAAGATGAAGGAGAGGATGGGTACTGGGATCGAATCCCGATGATGACGTATCTCCATTGCCTTCAACTATATGATTTAAAATGCTCTCCCATCACACGAAATCCCTTGATCACCAGTTCTGATGATACGAATTTGAATTGTTATATAGTGAAGGTACTGTATGGCTGTGTGTACATAATTTGATGTTGTACCACAAGATAACAATTAAGGAAAAGAAAGACGTAAACAACCTGGTTCGTATTATAAACATCATGCGAGATACTTTAAAAACAGAAGTTCAACCGGATCTTGCATTCAAGTTATTAAAGTGTATGGTTTTGCGTGACTAGACTACGTTGTTGTTTAGAGCAGCGATAACAGGCAAAGGATATACAAACAACTTATTTAGTTTTTTAATATTAAAAATGATTATTTTGTCGAGTTTTTGAGATTGATATTGTTATCAAATACACTGAAATTAATGATACGTAATACAACAATGATGCATTTCGTGATATTTTGGTGTGAAAGTAAGAATTCTGATACTCATAATTTTGAGTTTCGTCTCCGTTCTTACAAACAGGTTAAGCGTTGATAAAAATTGTCGGGGAAATGCAAAGTCGATGAATAGATATTGATATAGGAACAAAAATTGCTTGGTTAATCCATCTTATTAACGAAAGTTTACAAATTGTTTGAAACCAAAGTTTAGTAAGAAGTATCTTTATCTAGTTGGAAACGGAATGCGTTCAGTTGATAAAAATTTGAATAGTTTTAAGTAGTGAAGAAAATTTCTACTGCCCTAGATACATCATCTGTTTTTGCGTGCAGGTAGCGATTCTGACTGAAAGAAATGCAGACATAACAATTTTTAAAATTTGATAAGCATGGGTTTACTTTCATTTAAGTGACAAACGTTTTATTTCGATTTGAAAGTGAATCTGACAGACGTATGGCAAGTGTTATCTAGTTGTAATCAACAAGCACTACCATCACAGCGATGTTTGACGATGACACGGTGTGTAGATTGTTCCTTTTCTAGCCATGCATTCGTCTTGGATGAGTAGTGTTTAATGTGTTTTACTTTGGGAAGAAAAAAACCCACCTCCAACGATGTTTGAGCTATGTATTTATACTTCTGTCAGTGTCAGTATGTCTGTTTGTCTCAGTCCACCTGTTTGTGCCCAGGATAACATAAAAAGGTATTGATGCATTTTTATAGGATTTGATGGAGACATTGATCATAGCTCAGGGAATAGTTGATTAATTTATGCTAATAGTGATCAACAATGTTTTCATATCTGTTTGTCTGTCAGTTAGCCTCCGTGTTAATCTGTGTATTTGTGACCTTAATAACTTAAAAAGTTGTAGATAAATTTTTATGAAGATGAGTGAGGTAGTAGACCGTAACCCGATAGAAAATTAAATAAAGTAGGAAAGAGATCTGTATTGTTTTCAGCAGCAACACCACCATCCGTTTGTCTGTCAATTCGTATGTTTTCTGTTGTATATGGTTTTTATGAAGTGTGGTGGAGTGGTAAACCATAGCCCGACGAGGAATTGATTAAGTTTACGAAGTGATCAGTATTGTTTTCACCCCTTTTATCTGACTGTTTGGTCTGTTTATTTGTGACCATGAATACTCGAAAAGTTATGGATGACTTGTCATGAAGTATTAATTACCATCCATTCATCATTTATCGGAGTGTCGTGTTTTAATCGTTTTGTCGAGTACGGGAGTGTCGTTAATCACTCAGAATTACCACACCCGTCTTTTTTCCTTCTTCTAGCTGCTCCCACGTCTCTGTTGGGTTGATACAGCAAAGGCAAATCTCTGCCAACCATGTCTGTCTTGCTATCTACTATCCCTAAACTCATCAAGTGTTCTAATCTTTTACTGAAGTAATAGGAAATGTGCCAGCGCTCCGCTACGTTACATTTGGGGGTTGATGCAATAGGCTATACCGTTAACGTGATTACTCCCAAAGTATCCAATACAAATCAGAATCAGTATGCTGATACGATCTATACTATCGATTACATGTTCCCTTCTCTAAGAATTGTGCAATTCCTAATTTGAAGCCTCTCATCGAGGAACTTAGGGTAGATCTTAGGGAGAGACGACATTTCTAGTCTTGTGAGCGTCGAAACTGCACCATAGTGGTGGCCCCCAGGATAGTGGCGAACGTTAATTGCTATGGGACCTTCTCTCAATTGAGCTCCATCCCAAATTTCAGCTCGGGTATGGCTTTGGGAGGAGCAAACAGACTTAAAAACAGACCAGCGTGTGCACCAACGTTCTTGACAAAAATAAGAAAAAACGGAGATCGTTATGTGACGACACGCAGAGGATTTCCTCGATGCCTCTTTTATATGAATGTAGGTACCGATATAATTATTGATGAATAGATAAAGGCAAAAAACTAGACCTGTCAACTTAACGGCTTTTGACCGAGTTAAACAAGTTAGCCAATTATCTTATACGGTTGCTAATCTGGGACGATGTGGAAAGGGGATGTGGGCTCGGATTGTGGCTGGAGAGATGTAGTTTTTACGAAGGATGCAGAAGAATTCTTGGACTGCTAGGAAAACCAATGCAGTGGTCATGCGACGTGTACGGGGCTACACAAAGAAACTTCTTAGTATTGTCTGGAGTAGATGGACAAAATGTCTAGGACTCGCAATCAGGAAAGGCCCAACAGAATATCTCGGCCTCACAGGGAAAACAAAGAACAAAGCACCTTGACCAAGTACAAGATGGAAATAATCTTAGAAAAGCTTTTACGGACATTGAAACAGTTACTACTTACCCTCTCCAGAGCTATTGCTATTTATCCTCTTCAGAGCTTTTACTACTTACCCTCTCCAGAGCTGTTACTACTTACCCTCTCCAGAGCTGTTACTACTTACCCTCTCCAGAGCTGTTACTACTTACCCTCTCCAAAGCTGGTACTACTTACCTTCTCCAAAGCTAGTATTACTTACCCTCTCCAGAGCTGGTACTACTTACCCTCTCCAGAGCAGACGAAAACAGGTAGGAATGTTCTTGTATTGCATGATGTTCCAACAAAGACATTGGTGATTTTTTTGATGAGCATTGGTTGATGGTCACAGTGCAGCAGAAGTCTTAGTTTTGATGAAAGTTTTTAAGCGAACGATAACGTCAAATATCAGGCAAAAGAGTCGATATTTTTAGAAGTATTTCAAAAGTGCTCATAGCTCCAGTTTTGCGAGCTTTTTTGGCCGAACTCCTTTCCAATCAGATATATAGTTTAGGGGTTATTTTAGCCCCACCCCCTTAGTGAAAATAGGGACGAAAATACCTTGCTAGGAATATAATGAGAATGTTTAGTCGCAGGAACTTATTTTTGTAGTTTTGTAGTTATTTGAATGCACTGCAGAATATATTTGAAGTGAGCAGTCTCCCTTCTTACAACGACAACTACAACTACTGGGTAAACTGATTCGTGAATTGATTAATGCTTTCGGTGCACGATTGGTTCCCAAATTTTCCGCGTCAGCAACATTATCATTTGGATAAAGACCAGGTTGATCTTGGACCAATGTACGATCCTCGGCGAATTGAAAGTACCCTCAGCTGTGGACGAACAAGAGAATGAAAAGACATTTGTTCGTATGTGGTAACCTTTCGGAAAGGATCATGTCTATTGTTAAGTCAAATATCCCCACTGGGCGAAAAGTACATTTTTTTAATTAAGTGATTTTTGCTAGGGCCCGAAACTAGGAGTCAATGGAACTGGCACGTGGTCACACAACCATATATAGACCTCAGTAGGAT
>JAAAKL020017849.1:0-10458 GCA_010016065.2 Carybdea cf. marsupialis auct. non (Linnaeus, 1758)
CAGTTGCTGTCTTAAGGTAGATGCCTTCAATTGCTGTTAGCTTAGTATGACTAGAGGCTTTTTAGGGAGATGATACGTCTTTCCAGATTATGTTCATGATTCTACTTAAATGCCTTATCTCGTAAGCATGGAGCTCAAAATTTTGTCAGCGATAGATAGTCCACGTTTCAGTTGTATACATTCATGTTGACGCTACGACAGCTCAGTACACCATACACTTTACCACGATAAAGACTTATTCGCACGAAAATTCATTTGGCAGGATATTAATTCCCTTTGAAGAGTATGGATTATTATATATGGATAATAATTATAGGCGTACAGGGCAGGGGAGCACGAGAGGCACTGTGACGCCTTCAAACTTCGGGCAATTCGAAATTCGGGTAAAACCAATCGCCCATTTTCGGGTAAAACTGAATGTTAAAAGTTTGAAGTGCAGGTGTTGATTTATTTTCTGCAGAGAAAATCAAACTTGGAAACTGTCAAATTGAAATCAACCGGAAATATTTTAAATTTAAACTTCGGGCTGAAGTGGCTGTGACTAAACTCCAATCCCTTCCTTCCTCCCCCCAAGTTGTTATTTGTCCCATACGCTAACAGTAAACGTTCTTTAGTGTAGTCCTTTACTCATTTACTCATACTAAAACATTGGATCTTAACCAAGGGCCTTGTGTTACCATGGGAAAGAAACTGAGAAGCAGAGGGAGGTATTAAGTTAAAGGGGGAGTTGGTCAGGAGTAGCAGACTTAGGGGAGGATAGGTAGATATGTTCTCGCAATGACACTAATTCATCTCGCTTATGACACAAAATGATTGTAGACAGTATTGCCAGATTCAAAACCAGCGCAGGCATAAATAATTTGAGTAAAATATTTATGTGTAAGTTTACAACCACAAACATTGTGAATGTCAGCCAGGTCCATCAGGGGGCGGGAAAAGGTAATCAGGGGAGCAATTATCTATTACGTATGTACTAAATATCATCTCCATATATCTATGGGGGAAGGAGGAATTAAACGTTTGGTAATGTTTGGGGCGGGAACGCATACATCGCATGTTACTGAGTGCAGTCAGGAAACAGGAGCTGGAATTTTTAGGGCACTGTATGAGGAAAGGCAGTTTGGAATGCCTGTTTCTCACTGGGAAGAGAGCAGGAAAGAGGGATCGAGCACGTCAAAGAACAGGCGTTTTGGAGAGCATTGCAGCATGTGTTTGGATGGGAACGATTGAGCTTCTTAGACTGGCAAGGGACAAGAATGCCTGGAGGTTTATGGTCTCTAATGTCACAAGATATGGCACTTTAGGAGGAGGAGGAATTTGGGGGGAGTACTAGTAACAAGATCAAACCTACTATTTACAAAATTGATAAGCATTATTTGCGTTAAAGGCGAGTAATTGAAGAGTAAGTGCTGTCTATGTACACACGATGATGTGTGTGAGATCATGAAATGTTTCACTTGTTATATAGTTAGGTGATGAACTTTGTTAAAAGAAGTGCCTTACAGCTTCTTGTTTCCATCTCAGCAGTTAACATCCTTTATAGTACCACAATCTGATATTGCAGAAGACTTCCTATCATTCCAAAGTACAAAAAGGGCTAGCAACACGGGGTCCCGACCTAGACTGAGGAACGTTTATATGACTAAAAGTACCTACGGAAAAGATATTGACAGCATGACCTCAGATTGTTATTTTTCTATATTTCTTTAACAATTTTAGAATGGTTTAGAGCCTAGTCAGGATTTTTCTTTCTTTTTAAAACAAGATTCACAGTCCTTCGAGCCTTATCCTTTCCAACACGCATTAGAGTCATCTTAAACCCATACGTGAATTTTTCGTAGGATGTATTTTATCGGTATCATTTTGGGTAACTCTGGTGAATTACTTGTTCATCAATTACTAGAAAAGATTGTTATTTCACATGCATGCTCACGTCGTGTTTTGTACTTATTTTATTTTTAATTTCCATGTTGGCTTAGACACGATGTTGTTCTGATATACGTTCTCCAGAAACAAATACTTGTAAAAATTTGTCACAGATCATAACTTGACAACCACTTCCCTTTCCCCTTTATTCTTTACATAAATTACAAAGTACAATTTCTTCGTAATTTGTCAAACTTCTCTTGAGCACGCACGACACGCCATAGAACGATTGTTTGCGTGGAAAGGTACTTGAGCGCTGATCTCCCCTCTTTTGTCTCTGGATTGAACAGTACTTGAAGCGTATGATCTTGATCAAGCAATTCCGTCCTCATTGTTGAAGAACTTGGGCTCAGACACATCAAATAGTAAGAGGGTTGGCCACTTTGGCCTCCTGAAGTCTGTATTTATAATGATGTCTCCAACTCGGCAGTGGTCTTGATTTTAAATATAAACAAGACAAATAGCAAGTTACACAGCTGATCTGTTATTGTTAAATTTTCTGTCAATTTACAGGGAATACATTCACTGTGCTTGCAGGAACCTGTAAACCAGTATAGCATATCCATTGCTCATCATGTCATGCTCTCTCTGAGGAAGATCGATTACTTTGTCCAGGGACGAACCGGTCCGATAATCCATTAAACAAAAGGCGTCAATGGGCCAAGCCTCGTGTTACTTTCTTTAATTTCTCTTTGCCCCAGCATGGTGCAAAGCATCGTCCTAGTCACAAACTACAATCCTCTCCTAGGATGTCAGGAGTTCTAGCACGCACGATAATTCTGTTGCAATAAGAGAATGCACATATTGTTATTGAATTGTAGTTTGACTTCATTTCATGTCACCTACTACTAGAACGCGCCTTGATGTATTTGAATATTATGAAACTCGTCAGAAGTAACTCAAATGTATATGCAGGAAAAGGATATTTGTGTTATTAACTTAGCGTTCCTAATTCGACATTTTTTTGTGAGTGAGTGAGTGCGTGCGTGCGTACGTGAGTGAGTGAGTGAGTGAGTGTGTGAATGAGTGAGTGAGTGAGTGAGTGAGTGAGTGAATGAGTAAGTGACTGACTGACTTAATGAATGAATGAATGCATAAATGCATGAGGAAATGCGTTAGTGACTGACTGACTGAATAAATGAATAAATGAATGAGTGCGTAGGTGAGTGAGTGAATGAGTGAGTGAATAAGTGAGTGAGTGAATAAGTGAATGAGTGAGTGAATAAGTGAGTGAGTGAATGAGTGAGTGAATGAGTGAGTGAGTAAATGAGTGACTGAGTGAATGAGTGAATGAATAAGTGAGTGAGTGAAAGAGTGAATGAGCGAGAAAATGAGTGACTGAGTGACTGACTGAGTGACTGACTGAGTGAGTGAGTAAGTGAGTGAATGAGTGAGTGAATGAATGAATGAATGAGTAAATGAGTGAGTGCAGTTAATCAGTCAGTTGATTAATGGCTACTCATTAGACTGAATTTTCAAAGCTCAAATAAAGCATTCGGCAAATTCACTTTCGTTAAAAGCAACATTTTTATCATGGTTTGTGCGGGCAAGAAGATTTTTTAATCAAGTACAGGACTTGCTGGCATGAAGCTTCATCAGACGTTGCATGTATTGCTGGTAGAAGCCTCCAATTAAGAGAGTTTGTTTGCTGTCAATTGCTTTCTTTGCAAACTAGGCATGAGAGAGGAACCTTTAGCTATGAATGCATGTAGGGGAAGTTATAACAAACATAGAATTTGAGACGACAAACGAAAGCAGATTATGTCGAAGAATTAAGAAAGTATTAAGATAGGAAAATTCTTTCAATTTGTACAACATTGCATCAGGTTTCAAATAAGAAGTGTTACATGAGCCTGTCTTTCTAAACAGTTTTATGCTAGTTTAGGTAGATCAGCTTAAATACCTAGCTAGTTTCAATGGTTAGCTTGTACACTAAGCTCTATACCATGTACAATGCATCCAATTTACAGTGGAATCACTTATCTTTGCATCGAAAGCAAGAGTATTCAATACTTAGTTTCTTTTACTTTCTACTAAGAAAAAGGACTGTTTTGTCTTTTTTATTGTCCAGATACAACCATCAACATTATGCCCTGTAAATTTTTGAATCGTTCCTAAAATAGCTTTTTTAGTTGAAACAAAATCATAACTTCGTGACCTGAGCAAAAGTAACAGGATTCCTTAAGTCTTGATAGGCTTTTAAAGATCCTTACTGGCCGTTAGAATTCTTGTTTAGCGTTAGCAACTGTAATAAAGCCTTCGTTGCAGTCTAGTCTCTTGTAGAAAGAAACTATGGCTGTTCTGTAACGCAGCATACTGTAACACCAGACTCTCCCTGACAGTAACTCTCACAAAAAGTACCATTCGCGTTCACACTTACCAAACATATCACCCCTACCGTCATTGTACATAATTTTTCTCCAATCATTCACTCAAATCTTTATCAACGTTATATGAAGCGAACTTTCATTGTTTTAAAACATCTTACTAAATTAATTGTAACATTAATTTTTTTAGTATCATTTGAGATTTCATTGAGAACAACATGCAATTTTAAAATCGCTCAAGATTATCAAAAATGACATTTGTATTGTCTACACTTCTTTTCCATTTCGGACTTCTAGTCTTCTGACCTGGCGACAAGGTTGTTCAAATTTTACATCAAGCATGCAATTTCTCTCTAGCTTTCACCTTTCCAGGGCCATTTGACCTACTATCTCCAATGAATCCGGCTCTAATTTCATCGAAGAAGTCCATTTTTCGTGCCCTAAGGCGTCAGTTCGTGTAAAGCGATCAATTAAACTTGAAAATGTCAAACCTTTTACAGTTTTGAAGTTCTCTTTTCCGTGTAAAGCTCCTTGGGAGCCAATAGAGAGAGAACTTGTTCATCGTGAACAGGTAAATCTGCCGGGGCTTAACTTCAACATGTGACTGAAACAGACGCCCTTGTTATTACTACTGGGCTGGCGATAATCTCTCTCTATGACTCGAATGAAGTCTTATGGCATTCCTTAATCTCTCTAGATTACAATCCACTTGGAAACCCGTGCAGAAGTAACAAGATTATATGATCTTCTATCAATTTAAGAAAAAGGAAGCTTAGCTAATTGTTGTCTTTAACAAATGGGCACAAGTTCCTTCTATTGTATTAATTATACAATATCGATTAGCAGTCGTCCCTCTTCTCTCGATTGTCTGAACGTAGCTTCCTACTGCCCTTAGGCCATTGTTAAGTTTAAAACCATCGAAAAGTAAACGAAACACGAGGGAAACTCTGATAAATTTAACATGAAAGAAAGTATAGACTCATGATTTCGCCTCAGAGAAATCTCGATATGAGAATTCCTTCCTTTTAGAAACTGGTTAGCTATGTTAACTTAAGCTTGAACAGGTTCTTAATCAAGCAATTTCCTACCCCATATTACTAAAACCAAATAGTATTTACATAGTGATTGAGTTGAAAATGATAGTTTGGAAACTGTTAAGTTTATTTAGAATTTTTACATGTTCTACAATGACAAAAAAGGGAAGCGTCAAAAGAGAAGTAGAGGGAGACAATCTACGCCATGCGAAAAGTTGGAAGCTTTGGTCCCCACCATTTACTCTCAATTAGCCACTGAAAGTAATCATTGTCTATATAACTATATATCCCAAGAGATTACGTTCAAAAGACTAGATTTTTCTGGTGCGCAAAAGGGATAAAATATCCTGTTAGGAAGATTTCTGGACATTGGTCTGTGAAGTAGAGCCGCGATGAGGATCTCGCTGGGGTAGAATGAGCTTTTGCGCTGCTCTTGGATTTAGCATAAAAAGAACACCTCAGTATGGAAGGGCTTAACTTCCAATGAAAGTATACCTGTAAGACTACATAAGGTTAATTTGGTCTTGCTTTCTTTCGTAATTATCTTTTGTAAAATCTTTAGTGCTTCTTCTTATATTTTCATGCCGGACTTTATCTAGAAGGCATTGACAGACCGGGAAATGTGCGGAATAAATTGCTTTTACTAACACCTTGGCCGTTGAACAGGATTTACGTGTTCACAACCCTGTCAGGTTACAAACCCAAAGACACTGACGATATAAAAACCCAGGCACTGCATCATGGCACCACCCCTTAGCTCCTCTGCAACGGTCGCCCTAACACATCACTATCTCAGGCCAAAATTATATGCAAATTCCATATGTCTGAAGAGCCACAATGGGCACATACGATTTATTGATACATGGAGAGACGTTTAGAGCAACCCTGGCTTTAAGGCAGCCTGAGGTAAAATAGAAGAACTTGGAAACAAATTTCTCTTTTTAAATGGTTAATCAAGGGCCAGCAGTTGGTAAAATACGCGCTGAGATCCGGGAAGAGGCAGGCCCTCTGGTAGTTCAGGATGAAGCATCTAGGTGTTTTTGGTAAGTGTGCATTTCCAGAAGACACACCAACTATACGTAGAAGAAACAGCGCAGAAAATGTGGAACATGGCACAATTATTTTGTTTGAGGCATAAATAAAGAAGAATCAGAATATTTGTAGTGATAAGAAAACAAAATAGTTCTATGTTTAAAATATAGAGTATGTTTCATAATATATATTACTTATTCGATAATGCATCAAATGTTTCCATAATGTAGAGAATACCTAGCAAAACAAAAATAAAATCAAACTCCTATAGGAAAAACGTCATAGGGCTATAACCCTATACCATGATTTGTTCCCCAGGCGAAGATACTTTGATGTCCAAAACACATGTAAGTTTTTAAATTTTGGATTTGTGATTTCTCCATAGGATGAGTTGAGATAGATTAATGCATGAAATGACAACTATTGAGGGCATAACTATCAAGTGATAGCCCCCATAAATCATACATGATGTACGTCAAATTATTATCAGTCTAAGGTATGACTACATGCTCTCTTGTGTTCATTTACGGCGCCATAGAGAACATGGAGGTGAAGGAGCATGTTCCTCATTTGTGCCAAAGTTCTGTCTCTTTATCACATGCATATCAAATGAATAGACTTTTGTCATTTATACAGTGTCGAGCCTCTCCCCCTCTCTGCCTCACTTTGAAAGTTGCTGGTACGGTCGTTAAGCGTGTGGTGAAAATCGATTCTGTTTTTTATTATTATTATTAAGTCCTTAAAATGGAAGCTTTATTCTATGGCATACATACACAAACTTCCTTGACACCTCTCTCTTCTGCCTATATTTATGGCATCGACATGGCTGCCTTTAATATTTTTGCCTTTTGCATCATGATACACAGATGATTTGCCTTCCTTTCTATGTTATTAATAAACTGCAACTTAAAAACATCTCAGCCATACTTCAGGATTTACGTAAAGTTACATTGCGGTATATGTTATCATTCACGGCCATTCTCTAGGCTTTGCATAGGGACTGTACACTTATCAAGTCAAGAAGAAATACTGATTTTCATACACCTCCCTCTCGTCAATATATGGTATTAATGCTTACTCTTGATAACAATATACTCCATTTTGTGACGATAATACTCATCAATTAGACCTCTCCCCCCTCCCAGGAATGAGCTGCTGGGCTCGGGCCTATATTTTAGTAACCTGCTTGCTAATTTTTGCAAGCCTTTATACACAATGCAAGATAAAATTCACTATGTTAAAGATAAGCTGGTACCCAATGGCACGTTGCAAGTGCAACAGTTCTATTTCTCAGTTTGAATGTGTCTCCAAAATCGAAACAGCAGCAAATCGTTGCTTCCACATCCTTGGCCAATTCAAGTCACTTCGTTGAATTGTACGCCTTTGTAACTCACGATAGGGAAATTCAGTGAAGCTGTAACTACCCTAAGCTGATCAATCGTCGAATGAAACAGCGTCTTGCAACCCGGGGAGTAGCTTGTTTCAACAAACAGCAAGAAATGTTAAACATTTTTGTCCACTTGTGGCATGTTTCACTTCCTACAATAAACGAGTTGTTGGCTTTGTTCGCTTGACATCCATCACCACAGGGAGTCGACAGGTGAAATAGTTTTACTACCATTAGAGAGATCGCTTGACAAACTTTTTTAAGTTGTCAGAATTCAATTAGTCTTGATGTAATGTCCGTAGTATATTCTAATATCATTGTTTGTGCCGTATTACATCTAGAACCTGCCAATTTTCGTTGACTTTTAATGTGATTGGAATTGACTCAGTTATTGTGGAAGTTAATTAAAAGTAGAAAACGTATTTAAGGCTTAAAAATATATTGTCTATAGTTTAATCATGAAGAAGTTAGAGTACAATATTATGAAATAGAAAATTCGATGGCAAACGTAATTAACTGAAAGTTCTCAACTCGCTTTCGATTTAAGTTATGATCCACGCCTTGCTTGTTACTGTTGAAAACATGCTTTCCCTTCGGAAAAGACTTGAGTAAGGAAGACACGGCACCATATTTCAAATCCTATGTTTCTCAAAAGGAGTTTGGAACGAGTATTATATTGTGTAACTGTACAGATAACTCGTTGATGAGCTTTGAGTCCAACAGCAGCTGAACTTTTCAACTGTACGCGTGCTTGTGGCTGTCAACTGCTTCGGAGAGCAATACCCTCAGAATGATTTTTGTCTCCCTCAAACATAGGATCAGAGCAGCTCACGCTTAGTATACATCTCATCCTCCCCTACTAACTAATGATGGTAGGGCGTGCCATCTTAAACTATGTAAATAGTGGGCTGTATTGGCGATTAGGTATCTTTTCTGTTTTTCCATAGATAAAATATTTTGCCAGTTTCTGTACCCCGTGCTTGAGAAGTTGAGGAATAGGGGGTTTTTAATGTCCTATCCAGGTTAATTCATAGCAAGACCCCGACAAAGATAATTTGAAATAATTTACAAAATTAAATTTAAAGAAAAAGTTGTGTTTACTTGATACTTGAAGTTCGTTTAAGCAGAATTTTAATGAAAAACGAAAGCTGACTATCCGTACTTCCATTCATAAAACGAGTATAATTTACCCTTGTTTTGTTTTAGGCTTTCTCTTTTTTATTACCGTAGAATAACTAGGTTCGTCAATTTCCGAAGGCTGCATTTGATACTTTTCAAGAGCACTTATTTAATCCCCGACATTGCTAAACTCAAAGTCCACAACTTCTCAATAAACACAGCTTCAAAATGGTAAAGAATTGACCGCTGTGTTTGTTTCTTCATCGTTTTCGCAAAGTGAAGAAATGACCTTATGCCGTTTCTTTTAAATTGCCATTTTCTTGAAGTGATGTCAAAACACACAAGCTAAGTGAAAAACAATCACTTCCTTAGTGGCATTTGGTCGCACTATAATCCCAGCATGCATTGCTTGTAGACTAAGATTATCACTGATCCACTAAGAGACAAAAACGACTTCAATGTCAATAGTTGTAACGGATTTAAGCTTGTACCCGATTAATGATTATCGAAAACATCTGCCACCATCCAACATGGAAAAAAGACGAGTCGATATTTACAGAACAAACCTATTTTCTTCTGCCTAAAATGGACAGCGCGCGCTAACAGTTTGTAAGTTCTAGAGTAAATTTGTTTTAACAGCTAAGTACGAAGTAGGGAAGTCCATTCCGACATGATTTGATTAGCTTCTGCACTTGCCAGAGCACATGGGTTCGTAATATAGGTTTTGCGAACAGCTACGACCATTTTCAAACTAAAAATAAGCCATGTCTTATAAGATAAGAGTACAAACAAGCTACAAACGTGTAATTACTAATTTTGATGCAAGGGCATTCACTCATTCATCGCTTCTGATGTTTGTTATTAACTTGTTCTTCTGTTCACAAATTGAACAAAAATAACCATTACAACGACTTTAGATTAATATATTCAAATATAGTAATTAAAATAAATAACTTATTTAGACATGGGTTGGTTTAAGAAAACGAAGATGTTAGAGATGTTTTTCATTACCCTCGCAGATGCACTGTCTTGAATTGTACGCTTCTTTGAATTTTAAAGAGACGATTTAAGGGCTGAGTCTCTGATGATGTAAGCCTGCGTTCTTATCTTTAAGCCTTTGCAACAAATGAAGGTGTCCTAACAATAATTTAGAAATAAAGTTATCTGTCATCTGCTCTCGTGAAGTGGGAAACTATGTTTCGAGAGATAGGACAGAGGGGGCTACATGCATGAATAGCAAGAATAGCAGGCATAAAATAGCATGAAAAGTGAGCGTAAAAAGTAAGCATGAAGATAATGTCATCCGAAAAGGAAAGTAACCTGTTCCTAGAAGTGGCTTCGGTCTTGATGAGGGTAAATACAATAAAAAAAAGAGTTCCAGCATTTATTTAAACAAAGTAAATAATATAGATTCTAACTATATAGATTCTAATCAAACTCTAAATTATGATTTCAGAGTCACTTAATATAAGTATTTACTCGAAGGTACTCTTCCAGACTTTAATTTCTTTTAATAAACACCCTTCGATGTAGCTTGATTTATGGATTGTTTTGTTGTAGTCTATTTGTATACTATTGATTGCACTTAGAATTTGTTCTTTAAAATGGATTAGAGTTGTACAAGGGTTGTGTA
>JAAAKL020017850.1:0-10457 GCA_010016065.2 Carybdea cf. marsupialis auct. non (Linnaeus, 1758)
GAATTTATAAGTGTTATTATTAACTTTCATATGTTTAAAAGGACGGCAATTAGGAGCTCTCGAAGGTCTCTCATTTGAAGGTCTCTCATTTCCCTGGGCGAGTTGAGGGGATGGTACAAAGGAACATGGCGGTATACACTTATGAGCGGCACTACCAAATCGCCGGGATAGGAGCGGAGACTTCTAAAATACGATCAGCAAGGGGCACCAGTTGGTCCACAGTAAGTAAGTCACTGGTAGAGGCCAAGATTGATTGAACGTTGGTGGGAAGACGTTGAAGGAAAAGCTGTTTGAGTATGGTTTCTTCTAGAGTATTTTGCCCAATTAATCGCTGCCTTCGACGCAAAAGCTGGTAAGGAGTGCGATCACCTAATTCCTCTGCAATAGGTAATTGGTGTAAACGTTTCTGTTTACTGGCAGAAGTTCGGCGTATAAGTTCTTGTTTATGAGAATCGTAAGGGTTGTAATCAGGGGGATTGATAAGAAGATCTCTGACTTCTTGTGCGATTGCAAGTTGAAGATGAGCGATGATGTGAGAGAATTTAGTGGTCTGTGAAGTAATGCCTTTCGTGGTAAATTGTGCTTCAACTTGGGCAAACCAGATTGCAGGATCGTTAGGCCAGGAGGGTTGAATTTTGAGAGAAACGGCAGCAAGAGGCTGGACAGTGGATGAGGTTGGCAGATCAGTGTTTGTAGCGGTCATGATGAGACAACAAACGTTCAAAACAAATCGTCCAACAGAATTACCAAAATATCGGGGTCACTAATGTAAATAATATAGGTTGGTTAGTTACTCTATGTACTGTGGACAGCAAATAAATGCTATGTAGGTATAGGAAAGGTCTCACCAAATCCGTAAGTGCAGCACTGAAGATTCTCTCGTGATAAACCAGGCCTTGTTTTCAACTGTTAACCATATTATTTTGCTCTGTCTGACTTCTCAAGTCAACTCGATGGCTTCTCTTTCTTATTTTTAACAGCAATAAGTTTACTACATCATTCGATGACCGTCTCTTTGTATACAATGGAGTGCGAAATACGACACTCCTTTACAAATAGCTTGTTCTTGGATGGAGACGAGATTGGCCACCACAGGGCTTCCAGAATTTCAGTCTCCACAGGTAATCCAGGTGTACTAGGGCATAACTGCATCTCAACACGATTAATGACTTTCAAATGACCAAATCCATCTGCTGGCTCCACCAGATAGGTTCCAGTCTGAAATCTACGTAAAATCTTGTAAGGAACATCCATCTGATCATGTATTTTGTTTCGTCCCTTAACATTTCTATTTCGTAAGTAAACACGTTGACCAATTTAGAATTCTAAATCCTTGAAGGTTTTTTCCTTATCTCTTGTTCGTTTTCTTGCAGCAGCTTCATCATGTAGTTTCTGACTGGCTTGTTGGTGTGCTTCTAGTAAGACTTCTTTATGTTCTGTGATCCAATTTGCTGGTGTTTCCCGGTCGTTGAAGTTTGGAATATGCAACAAGTTGTCTATTTGTAGCTTGGGATCTCGGCCAAACATGAGGTAAAATCGTGAGAATCCTGTCCTAAAGTGGGGAGTGGCATTGTATGCATAGCACATTTCCTCTAAGTGGTAGGGTTCTCAACAGATCACGCATTGTCCTATTAAATCTTTCACATTGGCCATTACTCAAAGGATGGCAAACAGATGTCCTTGACTTTTTCACACCATAGATTTTGCATAACTGCTGGATAAGTTAAGCTGCAAAGCATCTTCCCTTGTCGGAATGGATACGCTTCGGAACTCCATAGACTAGGAACCATTCCTTGATGAGTGTTTTCACCACAGTGACAGTTTTCTGATCTCTAGTAGGCACAGCAACAGTAAACTTTGTGAACACATCTGTTAGAACAAGAACATTCTCTCTCCTATCTCAAGAAGGTTCCAGCTGCGTAAAATCGATAGCTAATACTTCTAGTGGTTTCGTGGCCATAACTGTTCCCATTGGTGTCTGTACGGGCAAATAAGGCCTCTTGGTAACAGTACACCTCTGGCATCTCTTGATCCACTCTGCAACATCTTTTGGTAGGCCAGGCCACCAACATCTTTGTAATACGGGTTGTTCTGTTCTCTGATGACCCAGCTGGTCATGGACAGTATTCAGCATTTCTTTCTTTAAACTTTCAGGTAGGATAATCTGTTGTCTTGGTGGGTTGGCTGAATCCTGTTGACGATACAGGACCCCATTCTCGTCTTTCAGATTGTCCCAGTGTTTCAGTATTTGCAACACTTTTGTGTCCTCACCACGGCGCTCCACAGCTGTTGGCTTTCGTCCCTGTGACAAGTAACGTTTGACACAGTTGATTACTATGTCTTCACCTTGCAGTATTGACAAGTCTGCACAGCTCCATGATGGCAATGAAGTTTGCATCTTCTTCTGCTAACTCACTCCCTAACACCAGTATGGGCTCTTGCATGCACGTTGTGACTTCTTCTGGCAGTTGTGTTGTTTAAGGCTTGAGGCAAGGATTTTTCCAACATCTGCAGTGGGCACGTCATGCTCTTCATCCTCATGATCAATCCTGCTTAGTGCATTGGCATTGACATTATGCTTCCCTGGTCTATACTTGATTTCGAAGTTGAATGCTGCTAACTCTGCTGCCCATCTTTGTTCAACGGCCTTGAGCTTTGACTTGGTGTGGAAGTAGGTCAATGGGTTGTTATCTGTAAATACCACAAAGCTTGATCTTAGGAGGTACTCTCGAAATTTCTCTGTAACTGCCCACTTGAGAGCCAGCAATTCAAGCTTTTGAGATGAGTAGTTCTCCATATTACACTTTGCACCACGGAGGCCACGGCTTGCATATGCGATTACTCTCATCTTTCCATCTTGTTTCTGTGCGAGGACTGCTCCTTAACCCCATGCCGGAACTGTCTGTTTCAACAATGAAGGGCAAGTTGTAATCTGGATAAGCAAGGATAGGTGCTGTTGTCAGATGGTGCATGAGACTTTCAAAAGCAGCTTGGCAGTCTGAGGTCCACTCTTCATTGATGGCTACTCTCTTCGATGTGTTTTCTGCCAACTTTGCTACCAATGCATGAAGTGGAGATGCGATTTTGGAAAAGTTCTTGACAAAATGTCAGTAGTAGGAGGCAAATCCAGGAAAACTCCTCAAGTGCTTGAGCGTCTTAGGCTTGGGCCGATTTTGTACAGCATCTACCTTCTCTGGATCTGTTGACACACCATCAGCAGACACGATGTGGCCTAGGTAGTTGACATTTTTTTGGAAAAATTTGCATTTCTTCAGCTCTAGCTTTAATCCATTGGCTCTTACCTTTTTCACGACAACCTCAAGACGCTTTAGGTGCTCTTCTATTGTAGTTCTATAGATAATGATGTCATCCAGGTAAACCATCATGATCTTCAAGATATCGTCTCTGAAAACTTCATGCATCAGTCTCTTGAAACTGGCTGGTCCACCTGAGACTCCAAACGGCAAGCAATTCAACTCGTACAGGCCAAATGGTGTGGTGAAGGCAGTTTTGTGTATTAGGGAGATGCCAGATCTAATTTGGAGAAGTGTTTTGCACCTTTGAGAGTGTCTAATGGTTCTTCGATTCTTGGCAGAGGAAAGGCATCTTTCTTTGTTTTTGCATTTAGTCGACGGAAATCCACACACATTCTGAGGGCTCCAGATTTCTTCCTCACGAGAACGATTGGTGATGCATAGCTGCTTTGGCTAGGTCGAATCACGCCCTTGTCTAACAACTCAATCAGGTGTTGCGTGACTTCTTTGATTTGCTTATGTGGAATTCGTCTGTAGCGTTCTGAGACAGGAACATCGTCTTCTGTTCGAATCTTGTGTAAGATTGTTGTGGTGTATCCAAGGGGGCCTTCTTTGTAAAGGACGTCTTGGTATCTCTCAAGGAAATTTATGGCCTTTTCTCTCTCGTTGTAATTTCCTGGGAAATGGTTCAGTAACACCTCTGCAAATCCTGCACGGGTTTCCTTCTTTTCAGCACGATTTGAGGTGGTGTCTTCAGTGCAAGCGACCATGATTTCGTTACAGCCAGCTTCGTACGTTAGCTTCGATCCTCTTGCTACTGCATCGACAGGATTCACTTTCCCAATCCGAATTTTCGTTCTCAGCCAGACATCTTTGCTGTTTGAATTGATCACTTGGATGATATAGTGTGATTTTGTTGCTTTAACGAGAGTGTTGAGTACTTGGAGGTTCCTTTGATTAGGACTTTCTAGCCGTACCACCATAGCATACTGACCACAGATTGGGCCAGAAACGGCAACTTTGACAACGGTTAGTGCAGGAACATGTACTGGATGGATCCCAGCAACTCGAACAAATCCGGATTTCTTTTCCACGGACGGCTTTTCATAGTCTTTGAAAATTTCATGGAATTTAGGCACTCTTGCGAGAATATCCATACCCAATATTTCAGGTACTTGGCGTTTCCATGGACTGCTGGTAGTGGTGGTATTTAGAACCAGTATACCACAATCGGCAATGGTTACCCCTTCCATCTCGACGTCGACCTCATTGTACCCAAGATATGGAATTTCTAACCCATTGACTGCTGTGAGGTGTAGCCACTGTTCATCCCTCAACCCAGAACTGCCGTTTCGTAGGTACTTGTTAAAGAATTCCTCAGTAACAGTTGAGACCATAGATCCTGTGTCCACAAGGCAGTGTATAGGCATCCCTTTGATTATGACCTTAGTCACTGGTGATCGTCCGACTATCTTGCTCCCTCGAATTCCTTCAACCAGTCCAAGATGGGAGCCAGCGTCGTCTCCCTTAACAGCATGGCTCACTGCTGCAGAGCGTTGGTGTCTAAGTCACCATCTTGTGATCGCCGTCCCCTTTGCCTTTCTGTTTTCGGTTTGTTTGGGCAGTCTCTCTTGTAATGTCCAAATCCTTGGCATCCGTGGCACTGAGGCTGCATTTCTTTTAGGGTTCCTGCTTTTACGAGCTGCTTGAGCATCTTCAGCAATTTCGTCTGGTCGTCTATGTGCTTCGTCAAGGCTTGTTGTTGTTTCTGCAGTCCGTCTGCAAGAATCTTATGGCCACTGACAAGTTGCTCGATGATTTTACTTCTGCTGATCTGTACCTCTGAAAGAGTCGCCGATTCGGGTTCAATTCCCAATGTCCGTACGTGTGCTCGTCTGACCAAGTGCTGGTCGTCTTTCATGCCATTCTCGGCGTCTTGATCAGATACTGCTTTTGGATTTGCTCGTATAACTTCTTCCAGCTGCGTGTACAAGGCGTGTGCGAACTCTCTCAGTGGTTCCTTTTCCTTTTGCTGACGGTCGAAAAACTTCTTCATGAGCTGGTATTCGGATAACTGGGATCCAAATGTCTCTCTTAGGATTAGAAACATGTGGTTCGTTGTTTTTCTTTCTCTTGGGGAATGATACCGGACTTCGTCTCTTGCTGCTCCATCAAGATAGTCAAGCAGGTAGTCGACAGCTTCTTCCTCTTCAAGACCCAGAAATGCAACTGCACGTCTCCCGTCTTCTATCCATGGGTCCAGCGTCTCTTCCCGTCTTCCAGAGTATCGCCTTAGCCTTTTGTCTCTAGGGATCATAATGGTTATCTTCCTTTCTTCTTCAATACGTCCTGCAAGACCCTTAGTTGTCGTGCCATTTCTGCGACTTCTGCCATGGTAATAATTAATAGTTGCTGCCCGTTTTTTTGGGGTATGGTAAAATTTAGCACTATACATCTTGTCTCCTCTCCTGGTACCAAAATGTAAGGCTGCGGGCGGATGGGAGGCCGTAAATTCGTATGGAGTGCAAGCGGCGCTAGGTTTATGTATACCACAGCAAAAAGAAAGTGATTTTAGAACTCTAAGAAACTCAATTTTACTTGTACATAATGCTCGACAAAAATAAACTAATGAAGTTGGAACATGAAAAGCGGGGAAAATGGGGAAAAAACTGGGCAGTAACTACTGATTTCTTCCAGTGTGACTTCCTAAACAAAGATCTAGAACAATTTCGGTTAACATTCAGCTATCTAAGCAAAGCTATCTAAGCAAAGCTAAAGAGTCACAGAAATCTAGCATAGTAACTAAACAACGAGATTGCAAAAGATCGACAAATCGAATTCCCTTGACGTCTGCAAATGAAAGTTACCATGTTGTCAACTCCTAAATTCGTGCGGAAGTACACAAAGCAAAACAAAAACCTCTAGTACGAACTTGGAAACAAAGCGTACGATAAGCTAAACAATGAAGCAACTGAGTTTCAGTAAACAACTAGGAAATAAACTAGTGGAAAAACCGCTTAATATACGAAGTCAAAAAACATGAATTCATTTTACCAAAGACGGAAACGGTCTTCGTGAAAAGTTGTAGAAGACTTGCGTGGTGTTAAGGACAGTGGCAAGTGAGCTACGATGGGTGTACTTAAATATGAACCACAGGATGATGATATGTACGAAAAATTTGCCATATTTAGTAAAAGTTAGTAAACCAACGGAGTACCTACACTGAAAAACTATTATTTATCGCTATGGTAGCTGACATACTATTCCTTATTTAGTAAACGGCACTGATACGAACCTGACTTGATAATTACCGCTGTGTTCTTTCCCTAAGTTATCTCTGAAGCTATTTTGTACCTGAAAGTAAAATTTGCATGCTAGATCACGTGGCAGAAAAACAGTATTATGGTTTCCTGGATAACTGAATTGGCTTTCTTACTATGAAAACTACCAAAGAATTATTACTATACTGATAAGCATTTCATGCTTACAATCCCCTATTTTCTAAAACGGGTTACTGTGACACGGTCACACTTAGGAGCAGAAGGCTCTTCTAAAATAGAATTAGGCAAAACCATTATTATCATTGGACTGTGTTGTAGGTTGCTCGTCAGTCGTTGAAGGTTGCTGATGGTCTGAAGTTAATCCTGAGGTACAGGTAATTGTGATGGCAAAGTTGGTTCAAGTGAAATAGATGGCCTAACTGGTGGAATAGGTGTAGATGAACTAGGTGAGCTATTTCTACTACTACTGTCTGTTTCACTAGGACTACTATTTCTAGTAGTATCATCATGCACAAGCCATCTTTGATTACCTGGTGTTCTCACCAAAAACGTACTGGGACCCTTAATCTTGACAATGGTCCCATGTATCCACTTTTCCTTTCCTCCTCTTAAATTTCCTTCCCAAACCGGTTGGTACAAATCAAATTTAGCAGGAGGAGCACGGTTGCCATCCTAGGCCTGTTTAACATTGACCTGTTGACCAATAACCTTATCCTTCAAATTAGGCTTAACCAAAGTTAAGCGAGTGCGTGAAGCACATTTCAAAAACAGTTTGGGACGGGATTTACCTGTAGAGGAGTGAGGGTTATTCCTGTAGGAAAACAATACAGAAGCAACTTTACGATGTAAAGAAGCGTGGCTTGGCAGACTCTTGAAGCTGCGCTGCGAAGTCTGAACATGACGCTCAGCCAAACCATTTGTGGCTGGGTGTATTAGGGGACTGAAAGTTTGTTTAACCCCATTTGCAGCCAGGAATTGCTTGAATTCGTCAGAAATAAACTTAGGGCCATTATCAGAAACCACCTGTAAAAGAAAGCCCAAAGAAGAAAATAAATATCGTGATTTTGTAATTGTAGCTTGAGCAGTAGTGTTTGTCATAGGAAAACTTCTAACCATTTCGAATAATTGTCAACTACTAACAAAAATGATTGGCCTTGAATCTCGAGAAAATCAATATGAATGCATTGCCAACGCTCTGAGGCCCATGGCCACAACAATAAGGGAGCTTACACTGGAATTTTTCTTATTTTTATACAGTCTGGACAGGCTTGTACTGTCTCTTCTATATCTTTATTTAGGCCTGGCCACCAGACATAGGAGTTTGCTAGTGCTTTCATGCGAGTCATACCAGGGTGGCAAGAGTGCAGCTCAGTCAACATCTGCTCATGTAGTTTATCTGGTAAAATAACACCAAGGCCCCACATAAGACAATGATCTTCAATAGTAAGTTCGTGACGGCGAACAAAATATGCCTTGAAACTAGGGCTGGGGCAGCTTTGTGGCCAACCCGAAAGAGTAAAATCATACACTCTAGAAAGTAATGGACCGTTGGCAGTCAATCTGCCAACCGCAGTTGCTGTAATTGTAAGAGAATCAACAACAGTGTGGTTAACAAGATTCTCATCCGGATCAACCTCAGTCATGTTGGTGACAGGTAAAGGACTTAACATATCTGCATTGGCATTATCACCTGAGGACCGGTAAACAACTTCATACTGGTAAGCAGATAGCAATAGAGTACTCAAGTGTGACGTCACGTTACCTTAGCAACGAAATTTTCAGTTCTAAACAAATTTCATCTCCCGGTGAATGGACTAGATGCAGCGTAGCTTCTCGCTGATTGTGAACGATTTCTCTGCTTTGTAACTTCGAAGCCGAGATATAGAGTTCGATTATTGCTTAATTACGTTTTTAGTCGATGATTTGTCTGTTGATTTGTGTTCCATAGTTTATAGAAAGTATTAATTAAAGGAGAAGATGGTTCAATGCTTTGCTCCGGAATGTAAACATCAATCTGAGTCACACATATGCCGGTTTTTTGCCTTCCCGCACAAGGAAAAGAAAAAATCTGAATATAATCGTTGGATTCGACTATTGAGGTATGTTATAGCAGGTTGTTTCATTGGAATATTTGGGTTTTATTTCCGAGTGCATGGCCTGTTTATTTGCTCTGATTATTAAAACAGCACGCTACCACTCAGAAGCACACTAAGTTTAGTCATGATAGCATCGGTGGTTACTGTAAACTTGAAGGAAACGCGATTTCCTGTTCCATGATCTTACAGAAGTGATACTTACTGCCAGTCATGGTCATTATGATAGTCTGCCTGCATGCTGCAGTGATTTCAGGGGTTAGAGAGATCAGGAAGAACACTTGTTCTAATGTCCAGTTTTAAAAAGACACCAGAAAAGAAGACCTATATGACACAGTCGCAATGATATTGTTGAGTGCTATACCAATAGTTACACTTAAGCAGCATACGAGTTGAAGGAAAATACAACCAAAATAGTACATTCCACTGTGGTATAGATCACGTAGGCCTAGTGAACGTAAGCCTCCCGTGTGGGCACGCGACATCACGTATAGGCCTACTGCTTGAGCATTGCAGGCCGACGTCTTTCATATACAGCACTCCACCCCCCACCCCCCCTACACCGGCTCACCATCTTATCGCATACAGTATGTACGTCAAAAGTGATAATAGGTTTCCTGAGAAGTATCGCTCACTTTCCTGACCTGTGGTTACTTATCATCCTTACTATTTGTATTGTTTATACCGAAAAAATCTGCCCTATAAAGCGCCACCTTGGAGAAGTTTTAAGAAATTAAAACTCGTTGGACAATTATTCGAGGTAATACATGTAAGACAGTGCTTTTGTCAGATGTGTATCTTTTGTAAAACTTGTCATCACTGATATGAATCAGTTTAATTAAATCTGGGTATCAGCTTATACCACAGTTTTGTCAGCAATAACATTGCATTCAAAGTCAAAGAAAGTTTACATGTTTCTATAACCTTCTATGAGTCATTCCTGTACAGGCCCTAAGATAAAACTCATAAGGGGTCGGGGGCAATGAGAACATCAAAGAAAATCTTTTAGATCCTCCAGGAGGGGTCACTGTGCAATATGAATCCAACATCCTAGGAACATTTCTAGGGCAGACTCTTTCTTCCTTATAAAAAGGCTATTTTTCCATTACAGTATGTAAACTGTTTATTCTTGCATAGTTGTTAATATTGGTATATAAGAGATCCTAAAGGGCCCAGTCAATATTGCTTGACCTGATGTGATTATTGAAAGTTAGTCTCCTGTTTTGATAGTGTTGGTATTTCCTCCAGTGACATAAATTTTGAAATGGTGTTTCCTACTATTATCCTACTAAAATCTATTTATGAATAGTGTTCTACACTGTTTTACTATTGAATCTCCTTGAAGCTGATTAAAGAATGATGCCAACCTAATAAATGCCAACTCTCTTCCATTTCTCTAGGCGTCAGGACAAGGAGCCAAGCACTCGTTCTAGAGTGTGCAGCTGCCATTTCAGGGGTGGTAAAAAGTCAGAGGGACCTGAAGTTCATTCTTATAATGTAAACAAGCTATTTGAAAAGTCAAGGACATCTCCACGGAAAAGACGACTGCCACACTCTGCAGAAAAGGCAGACCTTGTCAATGTGCAAGATTTTGTTAAGAAATATAGGGAGGGTAAAGAGGTAGATCCCAGCTCAGCTACATCCACATCGAAATCATCAAGTACTAATGTTGTACTTGAAACTGAGCTTGAGAGTTATAAATCTGAGTTGTCCAGAAAGGAGGCAGAGTTGACGTACAACAGATCTCACTACTCAGTTTCAGGTGTAAGTGAGGAAGTTCTGCGCATGGAAACTGGTCTCCCTACAAAGGAAATATTTTTTATTGTTGT
>JAAAKL020017851.1:0-10457 GCA_010016065.2 Carybdea cf. marsupialis auct. non (Linnaeus, 1758)
ATCCGTTGGGAAGGCAAGGGAAGACCTTCAGCAGTGAACAAATCTTTCGCCTTTTACTAAAGATTTTCGTGGAGGAGAGCATGCTAAAGTGTCTATAGACCAAATTTTTGCCGTCCTGCCCTCAAACGGGGTTTATTCCTCTCTGCTGATCAGGAGGTACAATGAGAGATCACAAGAGATGTACTTGCGAAACGTTTATGGCAGTGGCACTAACAGCCAATAGGTGTGGTAATTTAAGTGCAATTTTATATAAGCTTCAGGGGAATTGCTTAAACAGCTGTATTGGCGATAGAATGCTTGTATACTCTCCGTAATTATCTTACTTCATATGCACAATATTTTGCCTCGTACGCGTCAACAAAGTCAGCAGACGCCCGTGCATGTGTAAATCTTTCCCCACAAAACTCTGGAAAACGAAACGGTCATTCCGTCTCTCATTTCTGAATAGGGTAATAGTCACTAGACCTTCTTCTCAGAATATAAAACCAATATCTATAAAAGACAGGTCATGACACCCCAATGAAACAGGGAACCGAACGGGTGGACGCCATCTTGGATACAGCTGGACCCAGTTTTAAAACTGCGATGTACAGTGAATGACCGCGTTGATGTAGTGTTGAAGTCGTGTAGCTGAATTTGTTAAGGTCTTACTCACAGTGTAACAGACTGGGACATTGTACACGTACGCTCAAGGCATGGTCCTACTATTCAATTGCACGGAGAATATGAATTTGCTGTTGTTTCTGCAAATTATGTGGTCAAATTCCGAGCCGAGTTATTGCAGCATTTTGTGGCGAAAAGGAAGATTCATGTTGTTTGACTCGTGGATAGAATCATAGGTGCACGGCCAAAGGGCTGAGGGGGCCTGCAGTCCTCCAGTGTTAAAACTTTATATTTCTTGGCAACAATTACATGTTTGGAGCACTTTTATGATACCGTAATAAGAAATAAAGATTTAATGTTTGTATGTTTTACCAGCCCATTGAATTAGTGTCGATATTCCTGCCGAACTGAAGTGCTTTCAGGATGGGGAGTGATGACAACACTTGCTGTTCTAAACATTGACAGAAATTACACAAATCGTGTACTTGGAGAATCGATTGATTCAGTTATTGATAGAATTGGAAAGAGGAATAACCATGATTCCTTCTTTTTTTGAAACTTACTTTGGTTCTTGCTCTGTTACATTTTGTATATTTCCATAATTTGAACTTCATCTAGGCAATGTCATTATTGGAGTAGGGATCGAAGGGATAAACCAGCGGCCCTCGAGGAAAATGTAAACTACAACTGTTCGATAAAAATTACCAAATCTGTGTGTGAATGAAATTTATTTTGAAAACGTACATCCAAACAGTTGCACGTGCAGACAGTTAATGTAAGGGTTGGTGACCTGGAAAATTTTAAGTACAGTATATTGAGGAGAGGCAAAATTTTCAGTGTGTTTGTTAATATGTCAGCTATTGATTGACGAAGTAGAAATCGCAATTTGGTAATAAAGAGTATAGTGTCGTGACGCATCTCGACTCCCAGTTATTTGTAATTACTAATTAAGAGTAGGAGTATCAGCACAACTCAATCGCGTGATCATTGCACCATTCTTAAATCTTGATTATCTTTGCATTTATTTATGACCTAATTGTTAATTTTAGTAACTTGATTTGTGTATTTGTGTAAGTAATTTAGAGCTCTCTAGCACTTAATGCTGGACTTGTACAGTTAATTTGGTCCAATATCTTCATGGGTCTATATGTTAGTCTCATCTCTTTGAAGTTTTACTGATCAATTCTTCGGGTTCTCGGCTGTCGTTAGGACACCTGGCGCTGCGAGTAGGGTTAGGGCATATAGTTAAGTCAAGCAAAGAATGTGTCGATTAAGGGTCTGCGAACAACATAGAAAATAAATACGACACATGTAAGTAGCATTCAATATACAAGCTACATTATCCTCAGGATGTAACTATATTGAATGAACCAACTCTTTAAGGAATAAATAGCCTAACTAAACTAGAGAAATAATTATAGTAAATACAATAAAAATGACACTCAAAGAAAGTTAGAGGACGGCCGAAGTTTTAAAGAAGGAGTTTTTTGATAAAGAGAGATTACTCAGATACTTCGATGCTACGAAACGTAAATCAAGTTCCATCAATGAGCAAGGGGGCTGAACAGAGTGAGAGGGAATGGGTGGGTGATGTATCAAAAACATCGAAATGCTACTATATTAGTTTTAGAATCCTCCCTTGTACTTAGCTCTTTACTTTTAGAAAAATGTAGTGCAACAAAAGATGAGAAAGGTTTTAGAAATCAACAAATCAACATTTAGTGCAACACTCACTATACTATCCTACTATCTATCTAAACATGTACAGAAAATTAGACATTTTTAAAAAGATTTTGGGTGGGCGCTTATTCTAACTACGCCATTAATCAGACTTTCACCCTTAACAATACAATAAAGATTTTGAAAATTACCAAAAGGTGTCAGGCAAGAAAATCATTTAGCATAATATATGATTCCCAATATCATCGACTGCACCCACAACAGATTTGCTCTGTACATATTTTTTAATATAAGAAACGAAAGTTAGAGTTAAGCCTGGCTGTTTCTTTACAATTTACATGTTTTTAGCCGGCAATATTTCTTTAAGGTCTTTTAAAAATAGCACCTTAAATTTTCCATAGGTAATTTGTCTTTTTGGCATTCGTTTGTTGATGTCTATTTTCAACACAAGAAAGAATGTAGATGAAGCCTATGCAATGTTTCTATTACATCAACTAATACAGTTTCGAAATATCATAGTGCCTCCAAACAAGTAAAATACAGTAATAAACAGACGTCACTATTGTCATGGCTTCGATAATCGCTCGCAGGAAATACTTTATTAAAACGTCTGCCCCTCTGTGGTTGCAAAATCCACACAAGTACGTTAGTAATTCCTAGCAAGGGTTTCAGTTTCTTTCCAAGCAGATAGCGACATTATAGGCAGAGAAACATATCTTATATGTAAACCAGAGGCTACATTATGTCTGATAGCCTCACCGATCTCTGTATTTGACCGAATGGCCTTTCAACTTCTATTCCTTTTACAACTCCGTGCAAGATCGCCTTAAAATTCAAGCTCCGCCTTCTCAAATATCTCCGTATGCATTCCTTGTTGCTAAATTCGTCCGACAGATTTATTTGATTCTTCTTGTATTCTATACTTTTCTCTCCGTACTTCAAGGGCTATTATAAACGCTAGTTTGTCCTTCACAGCTTCACAGTTTGTGCCTGAAAGACCAAAATAGGTTAAAACTGGTCGCAACCAGGTTTAAGTCAATCTACTGTTCTACCAATTTCATCCTTCTATACAATAAAAGTGAATCGACCATTGTGAATACGAGCTTGCAGAAATGATTGTACGATCAGCTTGGAATGAGAGCTAGATGAGTTTAAGCTTTCCCTTGTGAATACGGACGAAATTTCCTAACTGAAATTTGAATGATGTATTGCCATAAACAATTACTTCACCATCGTTCGCAGCAAACTTTGCGCCTGCCCACTTCATGTCCGACGACTGATTACGACACTGACAATAATTTTAAGTGTTTTATGTTGAGTATGAAATTTAATGCCAATGAGGATATACTCAAATAAACTTACTTTGACCCTCTATGCTATCCGAACTTATGCGTACAACTCAAACAGCAATTTCCGAAGACGGTTCTGGGCTTATCAATGTACTTTAACGCTAACATTGTTTTAACGGCCGGCCATAGCATCCTGACATAACTTTCTTCAGGAACCTCGGTCCAGCTGCAATACCGTTTAAGCTAAATGGATACAAAGTTTGCCCTAGGTAAGCTGAAACCAACTAAATGTGCGTACTCTATTTAGCACCGTGGTAGCGTGAAACTATTTGGCCACCAAAGCCTCTACAGTCAGTGGAGACTTAAAATTAGAATTGGCGTGTAACGAAAAAGTTGACCTTCTCCTATTATGTTTCCCAACAAATTTTATAGATATCTTGAAAGAGATGTAAATATGATACAAGTAGAAGCCACGGAAGGTTGAAAATTAGCAAATGGTTATGTATTACCATCTAATTTATCCATCAACAAATTAATCCAAAGATGAACGGATCCATCGATTTATTATCCATCAATCCACCGATCCATCGATCCATTGACTCGTCTATCCATCGATCTATTCAATTCATTCATCAATTCATGGATCCATCGATCCACCGATTAATACATTGATCCATCAATCCATCCAAAACTCCAACCACTCCAATCAATCAATCAATCAATCAATCAATCAACTCATCCACAAATCTGTTCATTGTTTTAACTCCCAGTGTCTTGGAAACACATTCCTATCTGATTTATTAGTGGAAATTTTGACTATCATTTAGTTTCTTTTTAATGAGTGCTTTACTCAAAATCTAGTCAAATGTTGTCATCGTATACATCATGGAATAAAACACTGCTGGACGCCATGATGACGTAAAATACGACTAAGCTAGTAAAAACGCGCTCACTCAGTTTTGCCTTCTTACGTTGGGCGTAGCAGTGATAAAGGGGACGGCAAGGGCGTGTTTCAACAACTGTGAAACGTTAGGAGGGGGACGTATTATTTTATCCCCTCTCATAAAGTATCCCGTATATAAAGCTTCAGTATACAATTGCGTCTGCAATGTGTGAACACATATCTATGTTGTAGAATCTGTGGTGTGAACAAAAGCTCAATTCCCCTTTCCCTCTTTTAATGAGTCTTTAACTAGGTGTTAACATAACCTATTGTTTACGTTTAGGGCTTAACTAAGTGTGTTCTCTAATTTGTAATCAGTTGATCAGAGGATAGCGAAAGAATACACTTAGCTCATCAAATGATTTGTTTCATTAGGTGTGATCTACACGCTTAGTGCTGGGCCTTTATTCAATTTGTAATTGCATTGAATTTTATTGTATTGTACATGGTACGACTCAAAATAAGAGCACAAATTTGAGAGTAAGAGAGCGGATGTAGCGTCGATGTTGGAATCGGGAATGAAAGAAAATTAAGCTACAGGGACGGAAAAGATAAAAGATAACGGGAATAAAAAGAAAATAAATGAAATATAAAAAGTAGTTTCAGTAGCATTTGTTATACCCGGTCTCTCTCTCTTTTTTTGGCTTCTCTATCTTTTCCATCATCTCAAATTAGTTCATTCTTATCGTTATATGATTATATTAAATGTTACTATCGTCGTTATATCTAGTCTTTTGCTCTTACCCTTCAGTTTCCCCTCATTTAATTATGTACCCATGTCATCGTTACATGCCGTACTTATGTACTAATACATTTCCCTGTCCTTCACGTACTCCAGATCGCTCTCTTGATTCGTTAGCTCTGTTTCAGTGACATTGAACAGTGACGTTGTACTTAAAATAGGATTCCATTGTTGGGATTCACCAGGTCTCAATTTGAGTTAAATTTATTTTTGCTCGATAGATTGCCGATTTTTGCTTAGCCAGTTTCCTACGAATCTCAGGAAGCCCTTAACAACACAAATCATTTTCTATATCGTTTTCTGGGAAGTAAAATTCTCCATCTTTATTAAGAATTTTCAAGGAGATGGAAACAATATCAACATCCAAATGTATATTACCGAATATCCATTGCTCGTTACATGGAGGGGAAGTGTCCTCTTTATCACGACAATAAGTGAATTATAGAAACTTTTCATAACTTTTCACAGTCCTATGGTTTGCTTCCGCGATTTTTCGAAAAGCTACCCTCTTCTGATCTATGTCTCTTCAGCCATGTCTGTACGTGTGAAGTTGTTGAATTTTTTTTCCGAGAATGCTAGTTTATATTGATCAATACCAATTTAAATTTTGAACTGATTAAGCTACTGCACAATAGTAAAGCGGCCGAATAACGTATTTGATACACAAATCAATAAGATAGATAACTTTGGACCCTATTTATCAGATTATTACTGGATAAAATGCGTGTATAAAGTTTGTGGATTGTGTTGTTATTGCTAATCTTTTAAAAAGAAAATTCACTTTCTAAAACATGTGTATACTGGACATTCATAAGGTTATAAATTTATCTGTTTCGTGATTATAGACTTCAGTATCCAGAGATCATAATTGGACATAAAATTTAGTGCTGCTGTCGCTGCTCTTCCTTTGCAGTTGTTCTGGAAGTAGTCTGGGAAGGAGTTGAGTATCGGATGTGACGCCCATGACTATTCTTCAGATAATTACTTTTGATCGGAGGGTCAGAGTCGCAGAGTGTCAGAGTTTATCAGAGTATATGAGTTTTAGACTTTACGACATGAGAGTTTGATGAATTATGTAAAGAAATATGGAGAATAAAGATGATTTTGTCTCATATGGATTCTAGTTCTGACACGATCTGCTAGTACTATAGACCCTTCGCACTGACGTCACATTTGGTTGACAACGGTCGCTAAGGAAAGCTGCTGGAGGACCACGCACACAACAATCGCTACGGTTTCTGTAAGGAACGATAACACTTCTACCTCTACTTCGAAAGGGAAAATACCCGTAAAACGGAGTTTTTACCTGGATATTTGAACAGATTAGACGTTGTGTCTCAAAAGCGGTATGCGGAGAAATTAAGGCATATATCCGGCGAGGACACATACGAGAGTGGTAAGGACGGATGGAAAGGCGATTTGAGCTTAGGCCCTCGGTTACCTACATTCACGTTGGAACGTACCTTCTTAAGTATAGCCGGCACAGTACTTTACATACATAATTAACACATCAACCATATGTCTCGATATGTATGTTAATAATATGAAATAATATTTGAAATAAATGCATTTTTCGGGTAGTAAATAGGGACACTAACCACCACAGGTAATCGCCAACTGCAGATATTCGACGATTTAAAGGGCAAAGCAAAAAGCAAAACATTTACTCTCCACTGGTTGTAGATCCCGATATCCAGCTACAGAATCCCTTTACGACTAAATTCATATATAAGAAGGCTCTGAAATCGTTAAAGATGGGTCGCAAAGAAACACAAATTTTAACCGCAATCGTCCAAGTTCAAGGGCACTTTCCGGAAAGATCAGAACAGCAGGAATGGCTTCCATACTTGATAAGACCCCCGTCCGTGAAAGCACAGTGAATTCTTGTGTTTCTGTATATTATAAAGTACTCTTCAACCCTAACTATATTTGTTCTGTTAAATACTTAGGTACTGTTTTCATTCTTCCGTTTATTTCAGCACAATATACTTACGTTCGATTATGTTCTTTGAGTGAGATTCGTCATTGTTTCCTGTGACATTTACTATGCTATTTTGGGTGGGGGTCTTGTTAAGTGTGGAAGCCATTCCTGCTGTTTTGACCTTTCTGGCGTAACTTTGGAACGTGCCCTTGAACAAGGACGCTCATGGTGAAATTCTGTGTTTCTTCGGGACGGATTTTTCACGATTTCACATCCTTCTTATATATGAATTTAGTCCTAAAGGGATTTAGTAGCTTGATATTGGGATCCAAATGCTCACAAGTGATGAGAAAATGTTTTGCTCTGCCCTTTAAATCTACGAATTTCTGTGGTTGACGTTTACCGATGGTGGTTAGTGTCCCTATTTACTCCCCCAAAATACATATATTTCAGATGTTATTTCATATCCTTAATATACTTATCAAAAATTATCGATTGATGTATTGATTATGTATGTAGGGCACTGTGAAACAAGTTGAAGACCGTGACACCATTAACCTTTCACAGTCAAAACATTCTGGCGGCCAGGGAGCTTGTCCTCCAGGAGGAAATAGCACATGGTTCGTGACGTCATGTGCAAAGGGTCTATTCAGTACACCTGTACTGCAAAACATATTACAAAAAAAAATAACAAAAAAAGTTACTACATTGGCTTCAATATGGAACAGATGCAAAGGACTTAGATTTTTATGTATAGTTAAAATCTGTTATCATGAATGTACATAATAAAGAGAATCGTCAAGTAGAGCCTCTTTAATGGTTTTGGAAAGCGAAAATTTTGTTGGGGTTATGTAAAAATTCTCCACCTTCCCTTTGGTATCGCGTGATAACAAGTGGATGACCCTTTACAACATGGTACCAGACCTGCCAACTTTCACGGTTCAGCCATGAGTCTCACCGTTTTTTATCTTTTCTCACAGCCGCAAGACAAGACTCTTCGATCTCGCGGGTTTTTTTGGGAATAACGATTCTGAGGTGAAATATTAGCAGTAAAATAAAAAAAATGAAAAATTAATGGAAAGCTAGTGACATCAACTGATAAAGTGATAAGTGAATAATGCAGAATTCTACACTATTAGATTTGTACTTGTGTTGACCGCTTTTCTGCCTATTTATGCCTTGTTCCCAACCCTCCGGTAGTAATTTTATGCAACAGCTATATTAAGCATTAACCGAACCTCGATCCCATGCCGAGTATCCCTGTAGTGTCTGCAAGTTCACGCGCAGCGCGGGAAAACAAAGTAAAATCCCACTTTTTTTGTAGAATTTCCAGATACTTTTTCATTGGTTTCCAGATTTTCCTACATGAGGGGTTGGCAGGTCTGCGGTACGTGTGTCAGAGATGACAATAGATATGCAAAAAGACATTATTTCGTCCCTTCCTGGACTGCTCTGCAAATATAGCGATGTTATAAATACACTGTTTATATGTCATGTGGTTGATATTTATGTGATAATATCACATGCATGAACGACAGATTCCTGTTACATGCTAGCCATCATGTGAGATTCATCAGTCAAACATAAACTCGATTGAGCAGACTGGTGTTTTGTGTTGCGTTACATCGCGTTTCAAATGATCCGATTGACTGTTTAGAAGTATAACACTCTAGAAACCAAAATGCTATGAAGTAGAACCGTGTTATACCGCGTTACCTCTCCAATACAGCACTACTTACATATCCGTTGGCATCACCCGTTATTAAAACAATATAACAATAGTTGTTAATTGATTTCCAGGGGAATGAGAGATGATGAGAGGGGATGAGAGTATTCCATAATCAGAAAGAAGCTGTAAAATTTCCTCTAGCTAAACTAAGTTAAGAAGTTGCTATCATTACAATCCATTGGGCATGGACCCGTTGAATTTGTTTATCAAGGTGTAAATGTTTCCCCTAAGTAAATTTACAGTCTTTTAGGCAAACCCTATTGATAGGCTATGTTTATCAATAGATCATGGACACATTCTTTATTGTTTTTCGCATCTCTGTCCAGTATTTTAAAGGAAGACAAAAATAATAATGAGGTCTTGAACTCGTAACGTTCCAACACTGTTTCTCGACCAAGGCTTTATGATTCAATCTGATGTCCAGAGCAAATCTTGGTTTGCTTGCTTTTATACCGGGTTAAGAATAAATCGATGAGCGTTAGGAAGTTATGCGAATCATTGTTGAGCGGATTGGCAACCAATCAGATGCATTGTCGTGCCTGAGTAAGCAGAGTTAAATTTAGAAACTGAACCGCTGTCTCTTTTCGTGACAACGAAAACTTAGACAGCGGTATTCCAGTAGTACGCACGCGTAACAACTTTAGAAACGCCCTGGATGTTGAATGTTGAAGCGAAAGTCGCTGCTTGACATCTTTCCTTTCGTACTTGAAATAGGCATAAATATTCCACTGAAAGTTGCCTTTTTCTTGGTTAAATATTGATGATCAACTCCCCTTGAAGGAGTAAGGTATGTATCCCTTTCATTTTTCCAGAAAGATAATTTGCGTTTGCCCTCTTTCCCAGGAACTGGTGGGAAGGACTGACTTAGTCTGTTCCAACTTTGTTGTTGTGTACTGGTGATGTTCTTTGATAAGATTGGATACGTTAGGGGATTTAGACCCTAAATTACTGTTTCAACAGGTATCATCTTCTCTCGTTAAAGCTAGTGATTCATATACTGCTGATACGTTAGTTAGATCCTTAACTGCATTGTTCCCGAAGTCATTCTGAAAGCATCTTCAGGACATGATCGGCGGCTTTATTTCTAGTTTGCTTCTGACGTTCTTCGTCAGGATACTTGAGTGATAACAGGGATTGATCTACTATGTGTTAGCTAGTTGCTTATCATATTCATTGGCTGAGCATGCTGGATATAATGTTATCTCGGGGTAAAATACGGAAGGTAGCAAATGCATTTTTTGGTCCTGGGGTATCCGGTACAAGTTTCCTGAAATTTATCTGGAGCAACCCTTGACCATGCATAGAGGAAATGGTGATTGACGTACGTGCGTATACCGGTTAATCCATACTTATGTATTTGCAAATGTTGCAGTCCTTCCAGTGTTTCTTTGCAAAGCCAAGGAAGTTGAAGTTGGGCAATCGGATATGCTCACGGTACACTCTGGCCTGCTAGATATTGTTTATTTGTTAAGTGAATATCCCACTTTTGAAAGATTGCAAATCGAACATCTAGCGTCCGTCGGCGGATTACAAGATTCATCAAGAACAGA